>WBZZ01003933.1:192500-207500 GCA_019918135.1 Paulinella micropora
CAACCTTAGGCTGTCATGACATCCCTCAACCACCTCAGGAAGGCATTATGAGACAGAGGAAGAGAGAAAATTACTCACAATTAGCCTTCTTGCATAACAGAGAGGAAGCCAAGGCAGACGAGTAGGCAAGAAAGTGGGCAAGCTGCCTAGTACTTTTGGACGGTTGAGGTAGAAAGAATATTATCAATAGAAGGACGGCTGGACCTGATCCATTCTGGGGGGTGTTCAGGAAGACAGTAGGTGCAAGGCAGGAGAAAATGAGGCAGACAGGTTTTTTTCCTATCGCGCAGAACTGCCATTTGCGTCTAGATAAGCAAAGAAAGCTATAGAACATCTGGGGCACATGGTACTACAGAAGAGAGGCCACACAATTAAAAACATACAAAGACAATGTTAGACACTCACAGTCTCCACCTGGTAGGCAATCTCGTTAAGAAAGGCGTCGCGACGGGCTGGGTTCATATTAGGAAGAACTATGTCCACTTCAAGACTGGAAAGATGCGTCAATAACGCCCGCACACTACCCAAGTAGGCCGCAAAATCTTCCGCGGAGATCATACCGAACGGTCCTTTGATTCTCATGCACTTCGTAAAGCAGAAAAGAGCAAGAGAGAGAGAGAGAGAGAGAGAGAGAGAGAGAGAGAGAGAGAAAGAGAGAGAGAGAGAGAGAGAGCAAGAAAGAGAGGGAGAGAGAGAAAGAGAGAGAGACAGAGAGAGAGAGAGAAAGAAAGAGAGAGAGAGAGAGAGATGAAAAATGAGGAATAGAAAAAGTAAGACGAGATAGGGAAAAAAGAGAGAAAAGGGAGAACAAGAGCAGGAGAAAAGAAAGAAATGAAAAGAGACAGGAAGTTATAGATGATGAAGGCCTGAATGCATTTTTCAACGTTATGCAGGGGCAGCATCGCAAGAAAATACAACCAAACCAAAGTTTTCTGTCATGAAATAGGATGACAGCCAAACACAAGGCATTTATGTATGCCTATAAGTACAAAATCAAATCGCTATCAAAAGGGAACAAGCCAATGCAGAGAGAAAAAGCGGAAACTACCCTGAACACTTCTTGCGCCACAGGTATTACCACACCACGGTAGTACTCTTTATCCTGTGGATCTTCCCCATCGTCGCCTTCCTCAAACCTCTTCTGGTATTGGTACTGTAAATACAGTTGGAACAAGAAAAAAAGTATCCCCACTACGCCTGAAATTGTCGAAATGATTATGGTGTTCTTAACGCGATCTTGCATGGATTCGCTAGCGGCCAAGGCTTTGAGGCTAGTGAACCGCACAATTGCGGCGCTGGGCTCTGTGGCGTTGGTTCCGTCGCTCACCGACACGTTGTAGCTCGGCAGCACGTTGCCTTGCGCCACGAATATGATATCTCCCTTCATCACTCGCAGCTGCTCGAAGCGGAAGATAGCTAGGCCGGGGTTCCCGAGCCGCTCGAACTGCCCGGCCACCACGTGTTCGACTGTGAACAACAGATCCTGCTCATGATTGTCAGGATCCGAAGCCGCGAGCTCGTCTTGACTCAACACCAAGCGCTCGCCTTCTGCAATGGTCAAAGTGTTCCGCGTAAGCACTGGCGGGTCATTCACGGCAACGAACTCTACCGCAGCGGGTACGGTCGCAGACGCGGCGCCATGCGGGTCAATGAACGTTAAGCGAAACGCCGGGGGAATATTGCTCCCATCGTGGCTGAGCAGAATCTGATCGACACAGGAACACAGAAAATGCATGAGGGGGCAATACTGTTTTGCAGTGAAAGCAATAAATTAAATTTGCAAGGGCCTCGTTCCAAACAAATCTTCTAAGAGCCTCAAGTAGTCATTTATAAATTTTGTTTGCCATGGGGTAAGGGCGCATGGCTGGAAGCGCCAGCCATGTAGTTAGAACCACCGTAAAATGGCCTATGACTAAGACTCGCAGACATATTAGCTACAAGGCAAGAAAAATATGATAAACGATGTAACAGTAGAACCTGGCCGGCCAGGATGTCTGCTTGCGAGAACGACAGGATAGAAAGCGCAGGCTCGGCGACTTGAAAGAAATTGATCTGTTTGCTTTCGCTTATTTCCACTAGAATATCCTCGTCGTCATCATCGGGATCCGTACCCTATGTGCATATTGAAAGAAAAACTTGTAGGGCTTCGCTTGAGCCAAATGCTGCTGTATTTACTGCCTGTTCTAGATCTATCACTTCACTGGCAAGGGCTGCTATTTAAGATGATAACCTGTAGCATGTTGATGGTGACAACCGTCGTCTGCCCTTCTGTAATAATAAAGCTGTTGTGCACAAGAGTAGGCGGGTCGTTCACGTTGGCGTAGTCGACAAGCGCCAGACTGGGCGGCAGTGTGGTAGTGCCGTCGCTCACTGCCACCCAGTATGAAGGCGCAACTTCCGAGCCATCGTGCTCGAAGAAAATGACGCCTGCGCTCACATCCTGCATCGAGAAGGTGACGATGGGCACTCCAAAAACGCCTAAGCGTTCAAAGCGCCCGTGGAGGAGGCCTAATATATCAAATAGAATGCGGTTGCTGGGTGAATCGGGGTCGGTCGCGCGCAGTTGTAAAGAGCTGACAGAGATTCTCTGTCTCTGAGCGATGAAGAGTAGGTTTGCTTCCAACACTGGCGGGTCAGGCACAGGAACGAATGACACCAAAGCAGACTGGGATGGACTGCTAGCTGCGCCATCTGAGACTTGCAACATATAGCTGGGCACATTATCGCTGCCATCATGCGTGGCAAGCACAGAACCATTAAACACGTCACCCTGCAAAAAACTTGTCAACGCAGTCTGGCTCTGGTTGTAGTAGTGAAAGCGGAGATGCAGCACGTTGCTGACAGAGAAAAGAAGCGACCCCGCAGCCCCTTGCTCTGGGTCCGCTGCCTTGAGCTGGTCCGAAGTGATCTGAACGGTCTGCCCTTCCTCGATTGTTAAGGCGTTGTTGATGAGATAGGGCGCATCATTGACCTGCGTGAAGGTGATCTGGACTTGCGATGGCGCAGACAAGGATGAACCGTCGCTTACCACGATTTCGTAGCTTGGCGCTTGCTCGGAGCCGTCGTGTACAAAGGACACATAGCCGGCAGCAAGCTGCTGCTGGGTAAAGGAAGACACAGTCAAACCGCCCGTTTCGAACCAGCCTGCTCTAGCATCAATGACCGAAAAGCGCAGCTGCACAAAAGCTGTCTCTTCATCAGACGCTTCCAAATTTGCAGTACCTAGCACGGCCTTGCCTCCCTCCGCGATGAAGAGCACGTTCCGAACAATAACAGGAACGTCATTCCTGGCAGAGAATGCTACTGTGCATTTTTGAGGCCCACTGCTAGCTGCGCCATCTGAGACTTGCAACATATAGCTGGGTGCATAATTGCTGCCATCATGCGTCGCGAACACGGAACCATTAAGCACCTCGTCCTGAAAAAAGCTTGTCAACGCAGTCTGGCTTTGGTTGTAGTAGTAGAACTGGAGGTGCAGCACGTTGCTGACAGAGAAAAGAAGCGACCCCGCAGCACCTTGCTCTGGGTCCGCTGCCTTGAGCTGGTCCGAAGTGATCTGAACAGTCTGCCCTTCCTCGATTGTCAAGGCGTTGTTGATGAGATAGGGCGCATCATTGACCTGCGTGAAGGTGACCTGGACAGGCGATGGTACTGACAACGCGGCTCCATCACTGACAATCACATCGTAGCTCGGCGGTACTTCAGAATTGTCGTGCACAAACCAAATGGCACCGGCAACGAGCTCGGCTTGCAGGAAAGTGTGCACAGACTGCCCATTCTTTTTGAATTGGCCGGCGCGGAGGTTGGTTACGGAGAAGAGCAGTTGCAAGGAAGCGGTTTCCTCATCGCTTGCTTCCAGCTGAGACGAGCCAATTAGAACGGAGCCCCCTTGTGCAATAATTAATAGATTGCGCACGAGAACGGGAAAATCATTGACGGGAGTGAAGGCAACGAGTGCTGACAGAGGAAGGCTGACGGTAGTTGCGTCGCCGACCGTCACTTCAAATTGAGGAGCAAATGAGCTACCGTCGGGGATGATAGAAACCCAGCCATGATTCAAATAAAAAAGAGGAAAAGACATGACTTGTGTGTTATTGACATAAAAAGAGCAGCGTTGTGTATTTTCCAAGGCCAATATCACCGCTGTGTCAGGAGTATCATCGTCCCAAACCATGAACTCCAGATTGCTCAAGGTCTTGGACTGCCCTTCGATAAGTGCGAGTTGTGGTCGAGAGAGAAAAACAGGGGGGTCATCCACACCCGTGAAGTGCACCTGGAGCTGCCTGGGGGGGCTGGACCAGCCCCCATCAGAGACTGTCAACGTGATGTTGGGCACCCCTTCCGAGCCGTCATGCACCAGCGACACGCGGCCTTCTAGAATGAACTTCTGAAGAAAGCTGGTGACCGGAGAGGACACAGAGCTCGAGGCTACCCGGAAATAAGCGTGGGTAGCCGCCTCAACAGTAAAGATCAGGTTGATATCATTGTTGTCCACATCAGATGCAGAGAGCATGGAGGCAGATAGCACTAAAGTTTCTCCTTCTGTTATATTTACCTCAGCGTTGAGGAAAAAAGGCGGGTCACTGAGGTTAGAGAAGGTAATTACTGAGGCTTTACTGCTGCTTGCGGCCTGTTGCGCATCCACGACACGCAGGGCGACTAGCGGAAACAGCTCCGAGCCGTCATGTACCACTTTGATAGTTCCGTCCTGCACTTCGCCCTGTGTGAAGCTCACGATAGGAACTCCGGGGCCCGATGCCCGTTGGAAGAAGCAATGCAAGGCAGTGACGACTTGGAAGGTTAAACTTCGATCATCGTCGTCGGGATCGGTCGCACTCAAGTCGCTGGAAGTTAGTGTGAGGGCTTGTCCCTCGTTGATGGTGAACTGGTTCTTCAGAATGGTTGGCGCGTCGTTGACATTCGTGAAGGAGATCTTCGTAGGACATGCAGCCTCCGTGTATGTCCTACATTGACGCAAGACAGAATGTGGCTAATAATCTATAGGATTAAAAGAAATACCCCAAAGAGCCTCCCACGTGAAAGCATAAGGATATTTACCCGTCGGAGAGTGAGAGACTGAACCGGGGCGGAAACTCGGAGCCTGAGTGCGTGAATGAGACAGAACCTGAAAAAGATCAAAGTAGATAAAGCTTGAAACGCAATTATTCAAGGCTTTGACCCTCGCGGTGCGTGCAAATGGATGCATAGACCGAGGAAAGTATAGCTAAGAACGGACCTGCTAGCAGTAGCGCATAAGTAAAGGAAAGGGCCGAGAAAATCCCTTCCTCCAAACTGCTGACTTGAATTAGAATCTGCTCACAAGTTATTACAAATACAACCATTCCCAATACCAACGATCAGAATTGCTTGCTGCTACCATTCATTACAAGGGGTCTACTGCTAAGTTCACGTGAAATAGATTGCTGGGAGCTGCTTTTTCAAGTTAAACCTATAAACCTGCCGTGACGGCAGAATTAAGGGTGACCACGTGATAATTACGGACTGGTTACACTTGTAATCTGGTCCAGGACCTTGGGAATAAGCATCAATAATATTATGGTAAGACATGCACATGACAGCAATCACTAGAGTGTTTATTCGAGATATCTTGACGAACCAATACTGCCAACTTGCATATGAGAGATAACTCGCTGGCAATGCTCCAAACGTATAAAAAATAAAAAGAGAATCGCAACCCTTGGAACAATTCGCATACAATGTACAACAAAGTGCGGCCACTATATATAGACACTAATTCATTAATCAGAAATAATTTATCGTGTGTGTTGATTATGCGCACCTCGCTGGGAGAGGAGTCCCCGTCGCCTACGGTGACCATTGCGCTGGTCAGCACAACCCTTTCACCTTCTCGCACAGCCAACTGGTTCAGGATGAAAAAGGGCCTCTGAAAGTTGAAGTCGATCTTGGCAGGCTCAGTGAGCGTATACTGAACACAGTACAAGCAAACCTTATATGCTTTAAATGGAGGCAATCTGAGATCGTAGAAAGTTATTTACCGAGCATTACGATCACAAAGATTTTTCTATTTCACGGGGCTCTGCAACAAATTTTTGAGTTTGTTTCTAGATTAGCAGCTCGTTTGAGTGCTACTTTGTAAGATTGCTAACAAGCGATTGCTCATGGATCAGACCCTAGATGCGATAATCGATGAGAACAAGACACTGAAAGTAGTTAGTAACTATGATCCTCTCCTAGATTTTGTATTTTACACAAAACACATGAAGATATTTTTAAGGTCAATATGGTGAAGGGGAGCCTGATGCGATTAGAAAAGAAACAATGGCGCGATTCCGGCATGCCGACGGGGGAACAAGGAATATGGCCGTTTAAGCGAGGGAGATAGAGAACATTGCATTCAAGGTATGCCAAGAGATAGAAGAGTGCTGCTTGTACCTGGCCATCGCTGGCGGTGACATTATAAGAGGGTTCGAGATCGCCTCCGGGGTGCACAAATCGGACCAAGCCTGCTGACAGGTTAGCCTAGTGTGCACACACATAAACACACACCAAAACTTAACAATTTTACATATACTCGAGCATGCAAGGAAGCTCAATCACCTTAATGTTGTTGTGATATTAATAAGATAACTGCAAAGTTAAGAGAAACATTTTGCAGAATTTTTCACACGTATGATGGGCAACATATTTTCAAACGGGAACAACTTATTGGAACCTGCGACCGAAAATTTTTCCTCAAATTTGACGAGTCAATATATTTTCAAAGCGGAACAACTCAAGAGGACCTGACTGAAAGTGGTGATAGCCTGGCCCGGTTTTGTGGTGAACTCAAACCGCCCGTTCTGCAACGCTGTGATCTGAAGCAGCGCACATAATAATAATAATAACAATAATAATAATAATAATAATAATAATAATAATAATAATAATAACAATAATAATAATAATAATAATAATAATAATAATAATAATAATAATACTATATCTGAGGCGTACTGATGCAGCTAATGGCATATCCTCAACGGACATAAGCCTCCAATACCCTTGTTCGAGGTCCTCCACCCCCCCGTGTCAGTCTCTCGCCTGATGATCGGGGCCGCCGATGGAGCTCCTGAGGGCAAGACTGCACTAAGCCGAGGTTATTCCGCAGTCCCAGCAACCTCTTGCAAAACGTCACCGAATGTGCAAGTGCATACACCAAGCGCGGTTGCTAGAGCTGCCTCGAAACCCCACCCATAACAATCTGGTGTCTGCTGGGTCCTGGGCTATCAACCAGCATATGCGGAGTTTAAGATCTTTTACGCGCGCAACGACCCTCCTCCCCAGCATCTACCACCAAAGGGTTATGAGTTGGCGTCACAGTTTAACGCCTTGAGGCCATTGGGCTGGAACTCTGTTTAGCAAGTGTGACTAGGTTTTTTCATCGGGATTTCCCTCAAATATGTCACAGTCAACACTCCAAGGCAGATTTACTATATCTGAGGCGTACTGATGCAGCTAATGGCATATCCTCAACGGACATAAGCCTCCAATACCCTTGTTCGAGGTCCTCCACCCCCCCGTGTCAGTCTCTCGCCTGATGATCGGGGCCACCGATGGAGCTCCTGAGGGCAAGACTGCACTAAGCCGAGGTTATTCCGCAGTCCCAGCAACCTCTTGCAAAACGTCACCGAATGTGCAAGTGCATACACCAAGCGCGGTTGCTAGAGCTGCCTCGAAACCCCACCCATAACAATCTGGTGTCTGCTGGGTCCTGGGCTATCAACCAGCATATGCGGAGTTTAAGATCTTGTACGCGCGCAACGACCCTCCTGCCCAGCATCTACCACCAAAGGGTTATGAGTTGGCGTCACAGTTTAACGCCTTGAGGCCATTGGGCTGAATAATAATAATAATAATAATAATAATAATAATAATAATAATAATAATAATAATAATATGACACACACGTGCAGATATACGTGAGTGTTTGTGTATGAATAGAAGTAGAGGTGTTTTTATCCAAGTCCCTCGAGAACTATGTGCATACACGATGTTACATGCATGCAACAGGAAATGATGAAAGCTCCATGGAAGGATCGCAGTTCCTGAGCAGTATGGCCATGAAATATCCTAATATTTAAGGATCCGTTCTCAGTCTATTTCTGCATATAGAGCCTCAGGCATAAGCTCTGGCCTGTTAGAAAGCTGAGAAAAGGAGCTTTTAAATGAGTCTCTACGCTCTACACGGGCTTAGTCTACAGCTTAGATCCTCGCGCACGTACCGTGAAATAAACCTGCTCTGGTGCTACCCGGCAGGACAAAGCGCCCAGCAAGGTCGCCATATTTACAGTCTCGCCTTCATTTACCTCCAGCCGGTTGTTCAGGAACGTAAAATGCAGATTCCAGCCCCAGAAAAAGTAAGAAGCTTGCATATTCGAAGAATAATATTCATGATACCAGCCAGCTTGACTGAAGTAAGGGATCACGAACAGGTCTGCCACAAAGCATGTCACGCATGGATACAAATGTACAAATACAGGCTCACATATGCACACGCACACAATGACGCACGCGTTCATGCATAATTTAAAAGACGCTAATAAGACGCTTAGGATAAACTTGCGGAAGCAGTGCAAAATATGTTTGAATTACATCAAGTTTGCATGATATACGATTAACAGGCACATACACACATGGTGTACGCAAATGCATTTGTGCAAACACATGGATAAAGGAGTTATGCGAGCGTGCAAGCTTATTTGCAGAGCTTTCTTCCGTTTAAGACCATAATAACCCTTATTCCTAGCAATCTCATCTCATAGTTCTTATGAGTTCATTGGGTATGAAAATGAATGCATCGATGTATGAATGTATCATGGCGCGCGCCAGCATAATATAGCTATGACAGGCGGATGCGCTGTGCTGCATTTGTTACCCTCGTAATCGTCGGAATCGTAATATCCAGGGATGAAGAAGGCAACTGTTTTAGATGCTGAGCTCGCGTCCCAATTGAAACCTTGCGACCCGTTGATATCAGAGGCCAACGCAGCGTAGCTCAGGTTGTGAAACAGAACGGCCACACGGCCGTTTGTGTTGCCTCCAAAAAAATCGTTGCTGTATGGAATATTGATCGCCAACTCCTTGTAGCCATCTCCATTCATATCAAAGAAAGATATATGGCTGCCCATGTATTCAGATGAACCAGGAATCTCACTTCGAATATGAGCCATTTCAAAACGCCGCGAAGAAGTGCGGGACAGGTCCACCACAATCAGAGACCCCCAGATGATAAAAAGAGACGAAGTGTAATACAGACGTGATACACAGACAACAGCGATGTCATCAAACCTGAAAGAACAGTGGCACAGATTTTATTAACACGGTATGAAGAAATTCAATACAGCAGCAGGTAAAGGATTGCCAAAGTGAGAGGTGGATCGAAGCATGGAGAGATGGCGTATGCATTTGTGAAAAAGACAGACAAATAGAGAGATTCAGGTAAGCAGAATGAGAGAGAGAAAGAGAGAGAGAGGGAAAAAAAAAAAAAAAAAAAAAAAAGGAGAGAGAGAGAGAGAGAGAGAGAGAAAAGAGAGAGAGAGAGAGAGAGAGAGAAAGCAGAGAGAGAAAGAGAGAGCAGAGAGAAGAGAGAGATGAGAGAGAGAGAAAGAGAAAGATAGACGATAAAACTGAAAAAGGCAAGAAAATATTATATGCATAACTATCACATCATCATGTCAGGTGTGCGTACTACCATGGAAGGCATAGCACTCAAATAACGAACATTTCGTCGCATTTACAATAGGAGAAAATGTACCCGTCACTGTTGTAGTCTGCTGTTGCAATTGACAATACGTACTCGCTTTGCCTGCAAGACGACTTAACAACCAAGGGCGACAAAGAGCTGCGTGAATAAAGGTTTTGCTGCCACTGCGGATGCCCCAAAAGCAACTGTACTTCACTGTCCTTAGCGTAGACCACATCCTGGTACATGTCTCCGTTAAAGTTAAGAACAGCCATGCCGAACAAACGGCGGTCATCTTCGGCAAATCCATAAAGGAGACTTGAGCCGTCTGCAATAAGCTCTGTCACAGTCATCCCGTGCAAGCTCTCCATATTTGGCCTTCCCATTACCACCAGCATCGTCCCGTCCTTGTAACCACGGCCATGCTCGTATGACACTCCATATATATCTCCTATCACCAGGTCCGTCTACAAGTTTGCACAACATAATTCAAAGACGGTATAAAAGGAGTAAGCTTCAGCAAGCAAGAAAATTGAAATTTCAAGAAAACAATAGTGAAACGCAAGCTGCAAGAAAGCAAGCAAGCAAAAAAAAACCCAAGAATCTCCATCCAAGTCCGCGCCCGCAAAGTTGCTGGTAAAAGGCGCCGGGTAATTAAAGTTTTGATAAGATGTCAACGGGTAGACATTGTCGTTGTAGATAATGAATCCACCCGAGAAAACAGTGTCCAACAGATCCAAGCTCCCACTGGCCCCAATTGTTGCGTTGCCGTACACCACTCGTAAAAAGCCCAAGACAGTGGTTTTGCCTAGTGTGAATTCTTTTCTCGCGCCAAAGCCCCAGTCCGCAAACCCGTCTCGGTTGATATCGCCGACGCCAATCGCAGCAGTGGCATACCCCTAATCTCCAAGGGAGCTCAAGATCGGACGCCCATTCATGTACAGCGAGAATCCGTTGATCCCGTTCATCTCTTGACTATGCTGCTCATACCCAACATGTGGTTCGGGCTCCCGCATCCATGAGCGACCGCCAAACAGGATGCGATCGCAGAGAAAAATATCGTCGAACCTGTGCGATTACAACAGCGAGAGGAAATATACTAATACGCACAATTTCTCAAACAGGCTTCTCATAGGCTTAATACACCAGGTGTTTAAAGTTTACTTTTTCGGCTGAGGCCCATGGTGGATAGATTGAGGCAAATCCTTAATTTTCTTTAAGTTTTACCCACAGTGTTAGAATTCTCTTAGAATTCTCTTCAATGTTTAAATTGTGGATGTGTGCGACTTTACATGTGTGTATATGTGTGTGCAAGAAAAAAAAAAACCGACCCATCACCGTTGATGTCTCCTAAGAAGTTAGATGCGCCATAAGGGTTTCTGTACAATTGCAATGTCTTGCTGTAAGCATCCTTGGGCCCAGTGAAAAAGAGCTTGGTGCTTTTGGGATTGAGCTCAGTTACGAGGCGAGTCCCGATGAAATCGCTGTACTCGAAGTGCGCACAATACTCGCCACCGTACGCCGGAACAGCTATCGACTCTGCTCAGCCAAGACAGCAACCATTCATACGTGCATTACACACATTGTCGAATAAATAAATACATACATACCTGCACAGCAGTCTCTCGAGCTCACGCCATATACAATAAACGTACATATCCCCCCACCCACCCACCCCGCCCGCTCTCCCTGCTTGAAAAAAAAAAAAAAAAATTAGCATCGCTATGCTACAGGTATCAAAATATAAATAGCATATATATTCATGGGTAGATGCATACATAAAATACATGCCATATATACGCATAGTTGCATGCAAATAATATTATGCGTATGCGTACATATGTACCTACACACTTGCATCAGTACAACCATCCATCCAATATGCTTCCACAAAGCTCAATATTGTGTGTGTAGTGCATGCGAATACACAGACGTCCCTTTCTTCTCTCTCTCTCTCTGTCTCTCTCTGTCTCTTTCTCTCTCTCTCTCTCTCTCTGTCTCTCCCTATCTCTCTCTCTCTCTCTCTCTCTCTCCGTCCCTCCCTCCTCTCTTCTCTCTCTCCTCTGTATGTCTCTCTCTCTCTCTACATATATATATATAGTATACATATAAATATGTATATTATATATATGTATATATATCCTCTATCTCTCTCTCTCTCTCTCTTTCTCCTTGCTTCCTACCCTTCTCGCTCATTCATTCATTAGTTCACTTATTAAAATTTCTTTCTTTTTTCTTGCTTCCCCCCCCCCCCCCTCTCCCTCTGGGTCTCTCGGTCTCAGTTCGCAGTCGCAATACTCGAAAAAATTGCAAGAGAGAGTTGGAAGATTCGAACCTCCCCAACCGTTCCAATACACTAACGCAAGCAAAATCGGAATTGCAGTCGCAATCATTTTTTTCACCTAATCCACCTGCAGAAAGTTACGCAAAAACAACATTGGTGCGTGTGAGGAAGGGGGGGGGGGGGGGAGGCGGGTTGAAGGAAGAACGGCAATCAACTTCTGAACTTGATGGTGACGAGCTTTGCGATTGAGAAGGTTGAGGGAAATAGAAAGAAAAGCTTTCAAAAGGTTTATGTGTGTCTTGGCGTTACAATGAAATATTTTACTTATAGACTGGTAGTTGGAAGCTCTGGTGTGGCCTGGTGGAAGCATCTATTGTATTCAGGTGGGAAGGGGAAGGCGGGTGGAGGGTGGGATGGGGTGGGGGTCAGGGGCGGCGGCGCGGAGGTGGTTATATATGTATATATATGTTATATGCATATGCATATGTATATGTATAATAATTATGTATATGTATATTCATTTGTATATGTATATGTATATGTATATGTATATGTATATGTATATGTATATGTATATGTATAGGTATATGTATAGGTATATGCATATGTACATGTACATGTACATGTACATGTACATGTGCATGTACATGTATATGTATATGTATATGTATATGTATATGTATATGTATATGTATATGTATATGTATATACATATGCATGTATATGTATATCGACATCAACTAAAATAAAATAGACTACCCTAGGTCGCGAGGTCACAGGATCTAACGATTCTTACCTCTTTCCTGATTAACGAAGGAGTGTTGTTGCTGCTACAACTCTCTCGCTGCGTCTCTCTCTCTCTCTCTCTCTCTCTCTCTGTCTATGTCTATCTATCTATCTATCCATCTATCTATCTATCTATCTATCTATCTATCTATCTATCTCGCTCTCGCTCTCTCTCATTCTCTCTCTCTCTCTCGCTCGCTCTCGCTCTCTCTCTCTCTCTCTCTCTCTCTCTCTCTCTCTCTCTCTCTCTAGCTATATATATATATATATATATTATATATATTCGCGCGCGCGCAAAACTCTTGTATTTTCGAGTGGTTCTTGATTCAAATAAACTGTTTTCATTCTTTATCAAGCCTGATATTCATCTTCATCAAAATTAAAAACATTTCATTCGGTTTTCAAATAGTACTTTGATGATGGAAAGGCTCTGATATCAGGTGTTTTCCCTGATATCAGGTGTTTTCCCTGATATCAGACAAACAGTGCCTGATATCAGGCGAATTTCAATATCAGCACGTACTCTCTCTCTCTATCTCTATCTATCTATCTATCTCTCTCTCTCTCTCTCGATCTCCCTCCCTCTCTCTCTCTCTCTCGCTCATGGTTTCTCCCTGTCATCTTTGTGTGTGCGACGTGACGTGTGTGTGTATGTGTGTGTTTGCGTGTGTGTTGTTTGTGTTAATACATGTGTGTGTATGTCTGTCTGTCTGTCAGTGTGTGTGTGTGTGTGCGTGTGCGTGTGTGTGTGTGTGTGTGTTGTTTGTGTCTGCAATTATGTGTGTGTGTGTGTCTGCCAGTGTGTGTGTGTGTGTGTGTGTGTGTGTGTGCGTGTGTGTGTGTGTGTGGTGTGTGTGTGTGTGTGTGTGTGTGTGTCTGTGTGTCTGTGTGTGTGTGGTTTGTGTGTGGTTTGTGTGTGTTTGGTTGTGTCACTGTGTGTGTGTGTGTGTGTGTGTGTGTCTGTGTGTGTTTTGTGTGTCAGTGTGTCAGTGTGTGCGTGTTTGTATGTGAGAGTGTGTATGTGTGTGTGTGTGTTGTGTGTGTATGTGTGTGTGTTGTGTGTGTGTGTGTGTGTACGTGTGTCACTGCCACGGTGTGTGTTTTTGTGTTTGTGTGTGAGTTGTGTGTGTGTATGTGTGTGTGTGTGTGTGTGTGTGTGTGTGTGTGTCTTTGTGTGTATGCACGTCAAGTTGCACGTGCGTGCCAGACGAAGAAGGAACGAAGATTTTTAAATAATCTTGCTCGATGAATTGTTTCCATCTTTTGTGTTATTTTTGGGTGTTTAGGGGTTAAATTCATCGAGAGATTAATGAACAACTTTTAATGAACAAGTTGTACATTAATCTTGCTCGATGAATTGTCACCCTCTTTGGTGTCGTCCATCCCAAGAGATAACTGCCATCTTGCATAGCAGTATGTATGTATGTATGTACATTGTATGTATGTATGCATGTATGTATGTATGTATGTATGTATGTATGTGTATAGGTAGGTAGTTAGGTATGTCGCTAGTATGTCAGTGTGTCTGCTCATGATCAGTATGTGTGCAACTAACAAGTAGGGAGGTACGTAGATATGTCAGAGTTATGTGCGCGGTCGCAGTATGTGTGCAACTCAGCTGCAAGTGATGGTTGTACTTTCGTGTCTAATGCGTCTCTCTGTTTTTTTAAGAGGCATATGGTAGTTAAACCTCCGAAGAAAGAACTAGATGTGTTCCAGTGGCTTTCAGGGGGCAGCGAACGGACCAGCAAATTTATGCTTTCTAGGCATCGCCGAACTGATCAGCAGGGTGCACTTACACCACATTTCATCTGGTGCTCGAAAAGCACACTTTTCCCAGAAAAGGGGGACGATTTCCTGGTCAGTTCGCCAGAGGCAGCCGTTTCCTTGACGGAACCTAGCAGCCGCGCCGAACTGATTACAAAAAAAAGGGGTATTTCAACCATTCGAAGCCATCCATTTGTTGTTTCCAAGGGATTCCAAGAAAGAACTAGGATGTGTTATTTATTGGTCAGGGGGGCCGTCACAGTCATGTTCAAACGATTGGAGATTTATGACCAGGCTATAGGGGTGGTAGTCAAAATTATTCTGAAGGCTGGGGGCCGAGCTGGGGTTTGGGGGTTGCGGGGTTGGGAGCGGAGGGGTGTGGGGAGTGTGTGGGCAAAAAAAAAAACCCCTGAGGAGAAACGGGGCTCTGGGGAATGAGGGAGTAGAGGGGTCCCAACTG
>WBZZ01003933.1:212500-227500 GCA_019918135.1 Paulinella micropora
GTCGAACGGAAAGGGGGGGTCCGGGGGAGCCCTGCGATTGTACGTACCCGTTCTGGTACCGGTAAACCATCCTTTCAGGTGTTGGCGCAGCCCCTAGTCATTATTATTATTATTATTATTATTATTATTATTATTATTATTATTATTATTATTATTATTATTATTATTATTATTATTATTATTATTATTACACTTTGACTCTGACTCTGATTCTGACTCTTTGGTCTTGCTCTTACTCTTTAGTCTTACTCTTAGTCTTACTCCTTTAGTCTTCTTCTTACTCTTGGTCTTACTCTTGGCCTTACTCTTGGCCTTACTCTTCCTCTTCCTCTTACTCATACTTACTCTTACTCTTACTCTTACTCTTTACTCTTACGCTTTACTCTTACTTTTTACTCTTACTCTTACTCTTACTCTTACTCTTACTCTTACTCTCACTCTCACTCTCACTCTCACTCTCACTCTCACTCTTACTCTTACTCTTACTCTTACTCGTATTACTCTTACTCTTACTCTTACTCTTACTCTTACTCTTACTCTTCTTACTCTTACTCTTACTCTTACTCTTACTCTTACTCTTACTCTCACTCTCACTCTTACTCTCACTCTCACTCTTACTCTCACTCTTACTCTTACTCTTACTCTTACTCTTACTCTTACTCTTACTCCTACTCATACTCATACTCTTACTCATACTCTTACTCTCACTCTTACTCTTACTCTTACTCTTACTCTCTTACTCTTACTCTTACTCTTACTCTCTTACTCTTACTCTTACTCTTACTCTCTCTCTCTCTCTTTCTCTCTCTCTCTCTTTCTCTTTCTCTCTCTCTCTCTCTCTTTCTCTCTCTCTTTCTCTCTCTCTCTCTCTCTCTCTTTTTTTTTTTTTTTTTTTTTTTTTTTTTTTTTTGTGTGTGTGTGTGTGTGTGTGTGTGTGTTTTGTTTTGTTTTGTTGCTTTTGACGGAGTCAAAATGACTGAGTCTGCGGCCTGGTCCGACCCGGCCTCACGTTCTTGTGAGCCTCCGTAATCTGAGTAAGCCGATTATCATACTTCAAGTAATACTATAATCAGACGGTTTGAAAGGCAGGGGCCTGCAGGCCGCCGCCGGCCGCCCCGCCCCGCCGGTTTGTGATTAAAAATATATGAATGACTGACAGAACTGACTCTTCACTGCGGCAAGTTTTTACGCAAACACTTTCTGTGACTAGTATTAATAAGGTTGAACTGAACTTGACGGTACTTGCCGCACTCCGAGTTCGACACGGCCCAGTAGGGACCTGGGACCCGGACCGTGCCCGCTGATACTGAGTGGAAATTATAGATTCTCTTCAATCTGGCAGTGAGTCATTTTTAGCCAGGCTGCCAGTATCATCAGTATCTGACTGTATCAGCCGGCCCGAGTAGTAATACCGCCTAAGTTGTATTAATACAATAGTCGGCTGAGCTGTGGCCACGGTACTAGTATAAACTTGACCTGAACTCTTATCTTGAAAGTTTCAGGCTCAGCGCCGGGGGCCCCAACGCCGCCGGTTTTACTAGCAGTGACGTGACTACGGACAAAATGACGAAAACTGAGCCGCCAACTTGAGTCGGCCCCAAGTGTTTTTCAACCGGAGTCATTCATGAACTTTACTACTGAGTTTATTGACAGATGGTGTCGCAAGATCATTTCATATGTCAAATAGTATAATTGAGTCTGAAAAACACTTGAATCCGACCATCTCATACTTGAAGTGCAGTGGGCGAGGCCGCTCAGTCTTCATCTCCACCCGGCTCAAGTTTGGTCACACTTCCGTGAGTGGTTTCAACAAACCGTCCGCCTCACTGAGCTTTTCAAGTTCTTTTTATCAGCGGCTATTAACTAGTCATGTGACTGGGCCGTTCTTACGACGTTCTGTGTAATGCCCCCAACGATAGCTCGTAAAAAGTCAGTAATACAACCAAACACAGTCCTCAAAAGATGAGAATGATGTCTCGTTATATTAGCTCAGTGAAGCCAAAAAGGAAAACGGCAACAGACCAGGAATAAAATTGCATCAGGTCCAATCCGGATAAATAATACTGAAAAACAAGCTGGTGCACCTGTCACCAGGAAAAGGTACTTTTTACCGGCTATCCGGAGGGTGATGCCTACAGTACCCCCTCCCGATTTTATGACGGAAATAGCATTTTCGTCATACACCTTCTGATTTCTTTCTGTAAATAGTATGCGCTATGGAGTCATGCCACACAGCGCATCGACCCACGGATAGACGCTAAAAGACGATAAATATATCCTCATACGGCACGTCAAAGCGGATTCTCCAGCCATTCTTGTAGATTTTTGAACTCCTTCCCCTCAATATCTTTTTTTTTTTTTTTCTCGGCAGTATGTCAAGAACAAACGTACTATTAATTAAAAAAATACAAGCAACGTGGTGCTGTAGTACGATTCCCCCTTTGATCTCCTTCTTCTTCTTATCATTATCATTATTATTATCATTATTATTATTATTATCATTATTATTATTATTATTATGATTATTATTATTATTATTATTATTATTATTATTATTATTATTATTATTATTATTATTATTATTCACAGGGAGATCGTAAGTACATTGTCTTTTTTAATGACATACCCTTGTATAAGGCGGATATCCTATGATATAGTATTAGGGGGCCAGTCCTAATAGCTATATCCGAAGTCGAGGTGTATGTACCCGACCCTGCGATATACCGACACAAGTAGAGATTGACCGTGCTCAGGTACGACAGTATATAATCTATCGTAAAAAATAATTTAATGAAAGTTTCAACGAACATTTCATTTTCGAGAACATCATCCCAGGACTTGGAAAGGGTCATACCCGGGAACACCATCGCTCAATACACTAGCGATCCCCGTATACGGTGTAGTATCATCGTCGATCGACCTTTCGCACTCGTATGTTGCGATCGAATGCCAAGTTATATCACTGAGTCTTTTTAATATTCATATTGATAACTGATGATGCATGATCAAATCATGATACGCCGTGGGCAACCAACCAGTTTATTTGAGACGCATAAAGAAAAATAGTTTCTTTGTCACTGCTTTCGTCGTCTGGCGCGGATTTCTTTGCCTGGTGGAGGACCACCAACAAAAGTCAGATCGAACTTTGACTGTTCGAGAATGTCCCAGATCTTATTAGGGATTCCGCCCAACGATAATTCAAAAGTGACATCAAGCACTCCTCTTGGCAGTGTCTGAATGGTCCACGCAGTGTAATCCTTGTCTCTGGGAGTAATTGTATCATCCCATGTCTCGAGACTTTTCGCGTATTTATATACTGGCAGATAATGTCTTGCCTTTGGATCCTCAACCGGGTCCATACTTCTCCAGAACTGGTGTATCGGTTGTACTATCTTTGCGGCTGATGATATTTTGAGTGTCCGTGTGACACGCATCTGTCGTGGGACCGCCACGACCCGCATCAAGTATAAGTCTGAGAGAGTGTCATCAGCAACATGTTGTTCCGCTGGTCTCATCAGATAGAAAGCATTTTTCACCCATGCGATGGTTACTATCGCATCGCCTTCCTTCCATCGCTCATGGACAATCTCAACGTTGCCCGCGTTTGGGTCAGTGTCCGTCCACTCCTCCTCCTGGTGGACGTCCTTTGATCCCATCGACGTCGGTCGTTGATAAGATCATTCCGCGCTCTCCTTAGCTGCGCCTCTGTGATCTTCTCCTTCTTTCCGCTATGCTCTCGCGGAGACTTGGACTGAGTCCCCACCGCGCTTATGCGGTCAGTCTTCTCCTTACTGTCCACCTCACTCTCCTCCTTCTCAGCTATCGGTGCCCGATAAGCATCGTCTTGGTCTATGCCAGCCTCCTTGTGGACGGGCGGCGAAATCATCCTTCATCCGTTTTAACGCCTCCTCAACTGATTCATCTTCCAGTAAGAAGGGATCATACTTAATCAGCCTTCTTACATTCACAATTTGCACCTTCCCTCTACCCCTGATCTTGTAATTCAGAGGTCCCGTCTGTTCCATAATCTGATAAGGTCCTTTCCAGTGAGTGAACAGCTTAGAGCTGACTCCCTTCGGGACTTGAGGATGGTACAATAGTACAATATCCCCGACCTGGAACTTGATCTGATCCAAGTGCGCTTGTCTCACCCCTTCAGCATCAGTCTTTCGGCGCTCCGCCTCTCTATGCGCCCTGACTATTTGTTCCGCCTCCATCTTCACTCTAAGTCTCATCCCAAACAACTCATCCGCATCCGCCCAAGTGTCTTTTGGGTGAAGGAGCGAAGTCGGGATATCAGAGCCACGCCCATATACTAACTGATATGGCGAGATTGAGCTCTTCGAGCCTCCTAACGCTGTAGAGGGTAGACAGTTCATTGCAAACGCAAATGATGGTGCTGCCTCGACCCATGCTCTTTGATTCTCCTTCTTCGTGCAATACATCTTTAGCGAGGCTTTGAGGGGTCTGTGTACCCGCTCGATTTTCCCTTTTGCTCGCGGGTTATAGGCAGTAACATATTGCCATTTCATCCCGTAATACTTAGATAGTTTGTCGATGACCTCGTTATTAAAGTCCGAGCCTCGATCAGAACATATCTTTCTTGGTACTCCGATCTGTGAGATGATCCTATCGATCAGCGCCTCTGCCGTCGTCTTGCCAGTAACGTCTTTGACAGGGATGATTCACACATAGTTGGTGGCTCTGTCAATAGCCGTAAGGAGGTATTTGTAACCATCCTTCGATTCTGGGAAAGGTCCCACATGATTAATGTGTATAAACTCAAACATCCCCGCATGAAGAGGAAATTCGCCAATCAGGCCGAAATTTGCCTTCAGTGGTGTTTTGTTTATCTTGCACGGGATGCATGCATCCACCGCCTGATCTATCTCCTCCTTCATCTTCTTCCACCAGAATCGCCTCGCTACGAACATGTGAGTTCGTTGTCGACCCGGATAGACTCTCCGGTACCCAAAGGGTCCATTTGTCCGGCTGTGACGCATATCGACCATGGAGACCCTTATACCACAAAAGACCATCTCTCCATCTCATCTCCTTCATCTGATCTTTGACCGCCTTCGTCATCTCTAGCTCATCCGGGTTCTGATATAACTGTATCAGTTCTTTAAACTCCGGATCTTGAGCCTGTTGTTGCCTCCATGCGGTAGGCGAGGCTATATGGATAGTACCATCTTCTAGCCGTACCCCGATTCTTTCCGGGTCATTGTCTAGGTCACTTCTCCGCTCTTGAGGAGGCTCCGCATAAACTTCCTGCGTCTCCTCTTCCTCTCTTATGTTCGCCTTCGCATTCTCATATACCTCATAGGACCACTCAGCGTCCTCCTGGGTATGTAGCTCACAACATATCCCGTGATCCGGGCCTTGTGGCCTGTACCGTAGACCTGTGCGGTCATATCGGACTCCACTCGCCATCTCCATCGCCTCAATGTGGCTGACCTCATACACCTTGTCAGTGGACAAGTCTTCCATCTCCACCGTGGACACCAACGCCGATACTTCTGAGTTAAACTCTAGCCTAGAGAGGCTATCAGCGACCACATTTCGCTTTTCCGGTAGATGGACCATTGTAAAATCGAAACAAGACAAGAACGCTTGCCACCGCGCCAGCCGTCCAGTCTGTTCATGATTCATCAACCATAACAGGTTATGATGATCAGTTCTGACAGTAAATTGAGGTCCTCCCCACAAATACTCTCTGAGCCTCTTGAGGGCCCACACCACCGCTAACGCCTCTTTTTGCCTTGTGCAATAGTTTCTCTCCGCCGCACACAACTTCCTACTAATAAACATGATTGGGCGTAATTTCTTCTCCTCATCTTCTTGTTGTAATACAGCCCCAATCGCAAACTTAGATGCATCTGTATCGACTACGAATTGTTTCGTAAAGTCGGGCATCGTTAACACCAGTCCTCCGTCTTTCGGGTCTTTATAAATAAGATCTTTGAGCGCATGAAACGCTTGCAAGCCTCTTCGCCCCACTTCTCAAAGTCTCCAAAATCTATCATTTTCTCCAACTTAGCCCGTGTTGCACCCCAATCGGGTATAAACTGGCTATAGTATTGCGCCATCGCAAGGAATGAGTGCAATTCAGTGCGGTTCTTCGGTATCGGTCGATTCATAATCTCCTCCCTCTTCTCTTTGGATATCGAGACTCGATTATGGGAGATCTCGTACCCTAAGTATGTCACACTCGTCTTGGCAAGTTGACACTTCTTTAGATTGCACGTCAGGCCAAAAGCTCCGATGCGCCTGAATATATCGGACAAATGATCGATATGCTCCTCCATTGTGTTAGAGTATACGATAATGTCATCGATATAGCAAAATGCATATTCTCCCGCCTTTTGTCCCCGCCTTCTCATAAAGCCTCCGTCAGACAAATCATCGTACTGACTGCTCAACATCTTCTGCATCGCCTTCTGGAAAAGTCCTGGGGCTTGCTTGAGGCCCATCGGAAGCACTTTCCATTGGTATATTTCCCTACCCACCACAAATGCCGTCAGCCATCTGGACTTTTCCTCCAGTGGTATCGGCCAGAAGCCATTCTTAACGTCAATGACCGAATAGAATTTTGCATTCCGCAGTACTCTCCTTCCTTCTTCTAATGTCAGGAGATGATTTCTCTCTTCCTCCAGCACCTTGTTAACACGAGCATAGTTAACTGTCAGGCGCCATTCTCCTCCTGGCTTCGGCACTATTCTCGGTTGTGAGACTATTGGAGATGTTGATCTCTCAATAAAGTCCTCATTGAGCAGCTGTCTTGCTAGCTCCTCCGCTATCTTCGCCTCATGTATACTCAAATTCGCCCTTCATGGTGCCGGTGACGGCTCCGCACCCGATATTTTGTAAATAACCGCAGTGAAATCTTCAGGCTTGACACCACCTGCATGTGGAGGGTCAAAAATTTCCTTGTTCGCCTCTAATTTGGCTTTTAAAAGCTCCTTCTCCTTCTCCGTGCCTACTCCTTCTTCCAATATGTTCCGCGCCGCCCTTTGAAAATCTTCATCAGACATCTGCTTATGTTGCTTGAGGGGTTTTCTGTCCTCCTCCAAGCCTAAGTCCTCTTCCGAGACATCATCTAGGCCCGTCTTTTCATACGTGACCGTGTCCGGCTCATCATCTTTACCGAGCTCCACCAGCATGTCAATGAGTCTCGCGTATTGCAAAGGAGCTTTACGGGTGTAAAAACCATCAAAGCATGTGAATGCTTGCGGTATCAATTTCAACTTGTCGAGGTCTCTGAGCTTCCGCTTGTATGTACTGCTCTGCTCACGAGTTCCCATACGACAAGCCACCACTAGCTGTTGCTTGCGAGAGGGTACCGGTATAGGATGATCAATAAGCCGGTCCCTTATTTCCTGCGCCCATATCGCCTTCTCATTATATGGCAGGATAATAGTATACGGCTTATTATTTTCGAATAAAGTCCGTAAGCATTTCTTCACTTCAGTTAGTGAACGCGGCCACGTCGGCTCGTCACCCAGAAATCAGTAATAAAACTTTTAATAGTTTCTGGTGGAGTATCCGGGATTCGCCCCGTTCTCCTTGGTACAAACGCCTCCCTTTTTTCTTCTCCTACTTTCGCATGGAAACAGTATCCGTTAGTAATATGGAAATCTGTTCCTACTCCTTCCGCGAATCTCGCCAACGACGGGCTTCTTTGTGCGACACATATAATCTCCTCCTTTCGCTTCTCGATTAAGTTATCAATAGACTTTTTGTCCCAATGGCATGTCGGAACTGTGACAGTGCACACTTGGGATTCCCAATTGTCGGTCCAGGACAGCTCATCCGGTCTTACGACATGGGGGTGAACATACACCTCAAGTGCCTCATGTGCGATAGCCATCTTTTTGTGATCCGTCGCTAGACTCAGCTCATAAGCCTCATAAGAGTCAGTAGCGTTGAAGGGATCAATATCGTTCTTTTCTCCTCTTTTTACTCCATATATCACTCGCCGTGCGGCGCAATCAATCACAGCCCCCATCGTAGCCAATTGGTCATACGATAGTAATATTGACCCGTGGTAACCGGGGACGACATAAAGGTCCATGCGGTATACTCGTGCGGATTTTAATTTAAAGGTCAGTGTGATGATTCCCGTGATGACCGTCCGGCTGCCCACTCCCTTCAGAGTGCCAGTCGAATTTTTCATATTTACGTCCACCCAGTCCCGGTATCGATTAAAAAACTTCCGACCGACAATATTAATATTCGCCATCGTATCATTACCAACTTTTAATATTGTCATCAATGTTTCACAATAAAGTTCCGTAATACTATAACACAGAGCATCGGGCCTGTGTATATTGACTGCGAGAACAAGAACTTTACGTTCCAAATTTTGGAGTCTTGTCTCTACGTTTTTCAACTCCTCCTTCTTCTCCTCCTGCTTCACCTCATTAACATTGTTATTATTCTGCGGTACTGGTGCGTTTACTATGTGAGCGACATTGTCTTGTGGCACTTGAGTACACACATTGTCTTTTTGCTCGCCACCCGCCGCGATCGTAGACATTGAGTCTGTTCGTGGTTGTTTGCTTGGCCGAGGCGATACGTCTGCAATTGGCCT
The DNA here is from genome assembly GCA_019918135.1 of Paulinella micropora. Taxonomy (NCBI): domain Eukaryota; phylum Cercozoa; class Imbricatea; order Euglyphida; family Paulinellidae; genus Paulinella; species Paulinella micropora. Next base: position 221,094 of record WBZZ01003933.1, read on the forward strand.
CCTCGCCTCCATCGCAAGTCTCGCCTTCCTATTTGCATCAGTTATCATTGGTAACCGTGATGTATGAACGGGTATGAGACTACCTTGGGGCTGCAGTCTCTGTGTACCCACATCTTTGTATTCAGATTGAGGAAGCGTTGGCCCAGTCTGCACAACAGCATTAGAAAGCACTGTGACTTTAGGGTTAAACTTCACAGTCTTCTCCTTCCTCTCTTCTTCCCCCTCCAGTCATTCCACCACCTCGAAACGATTACCTTGAGTAGTGTCCGGGTGGGATGACGTATCGGTCTCCGAGGCAGTGTTGTAGGCCTGAGCTCGACCGAAACTCGGGTTGGAGCTTGCCCATGAGCCTCCTCCTCCTCTTGGTGGGGGGGCTGGAGCTCGAACAGCTCTCCCTCCATAAGGGGTATATCCCCGACCTCCTCCTCTTCCTCTCTGAGGGGTTCCCTGCCACCTCGAGGCTCCTCTCCATGTTCCTCCTCCTCCTCCTCCTCCTCCTCCTGCTCCTGCTCCTCCTTCTCGTCCTCTTTGAGAGGCCTTTAGGTTCTTTTGTCTCTCCCTTTCCTCCTTCTTCTCCTTCATCCTCTCCACATAGGCAATGATCGCCTGTCGTAACTCCTCATCATCACACATATTGGCATACCAACCTTCGTTCGCAGCGGCAATCTGAAGCATGTTGAAAAGGCCCGGTTCTTTGCCTTCCGTCCTGCTCAGAAAATTTGCCCTTGCTGTTGGGTTCTGCCTATCATGATTGAAAGAGCAGTCTCTGTTCTCTATCTGTGCCTTACACTGCAAGCCCGCGAACCACCTCCAACATGCGGTCTTCAGGTCTGGCTCTCTCTGTCTCTTCCAACCGGCAACTCTGTTTGTGTACGTGGCTTGTGCGCCAACAGGTACACCGCCTGCCTGTGCCGTATGTGCCTCCGTGAGCGAGTTCATGTTTGAGCATGCACTCATCACTTCTTGAAACAGTGCTGACGGAGCAACGCTTTGAACCGTATTTTCGAACACGTGTGTCTCGAGGAAGTTCTTGGACTTCACTGAGCTAAACGTCGAGCATTGTTGTATGAGCTGAGTAAGCTTACTCGGGTTAACTGTGTGTAACGCCGAGAAGAAATAGAGGATGATCGACTTGCGGCCATAGAATAGCCCATAGGAGGAAACTACCTCCGTAAGGGTCGCCGCCAAGCCAACAGCACTCCTCAAACTCATCGCCACTGTCTCAAAGATTTCAAATCCTATGAGAGTACCAGTGCAGAGATGCTGGTATCCATTAGATTGAAAATATGAAATGAGTGTGGCCACCGCCAGTTCACACTGAGCGTCTAGGCCTGTTGCATTGTTTCTCTTAATCTCCTTCTTTCTCAAAAACTTGTACTGTGTCAGATCAAATCCCTCCGAGACTGGAGATTGGTCAAAAACAGTAACAAGGGCCTCGTATTCCTGCGTTTCGTCGCAAGGAAAAGCCTTCATGCAGACATTGATCTCTTTGAGCTTGCTCAAAAGCGAAGCATCAGAGTCTTTGTCTGAGCTCGTCTTGGCATATAGCATGAGACTTGCCACTCCTCCTTTCTTCCCCTTGAAGGCATTTATGATGTTTTGTCTGTCCTTCTTCTCCGTGTTTGTGACCACCACCGTAGTTGAGCCCGGGGGTGCAGGGGCTGGTGGGGCAGGAGCTGGTGGGGTCAAATATGTCGGAGGGTGTGCCTTTGCACCACTCACTTTTGCTTTCATTCTCTCCAGTCTCATCGTCTTCTCGAACTCCTCATTCTCTTTCGCCTTCTTCTTCTCAGATATCACCAGCTTTTGAGCATGAGTGATAAAGGCCACCAATTCAGAAGCAGATCTGAGAAAATTATATTTCTCCACATATTGGTCAACACCTGCTTTGTTGGCGACCGGTGGTGCGTTACTAAGTGATTTAAGGACAGAGTGATCCTTGGTAGGAATCCATCTCTTCCATGCCTCCTTGTGCAGTAACGCACCCATCAACAGTCTGATCTTGGTCAGAACTCTGTCGGTCTTCTCTAACTCATCAATCACAGGATGAGTTTCTCCTGCTGCCTTAATGCTTTTTTCCATCTCTGCCTTCCCCTCCTCCAAGGCCTTTATTTCCATCGTAAAAAAATGAAATATGCCAATCGAGTTTTTCGAACCCAGATTGGTCTTCATTTTTGTTACATGGACTGCCTCCTGACCAGTCGCGAGGAATCTGGCTATTGCTCTTGGGTGTGTGTACTGGAGGTAACCCTCACATCGTGGGCCGTATGAACGTTCCCAAATCAGGGTTTGAGTGTACACCCCAAAGATAGCATCGAGTAATTCAAGGTGGGTGTGTGAGTCCCCAAACTTGATATGCTGTATCTTCTTTCTCTCTTCTGGATCAGAGACCAGTTTGCCGAGGAGCTGTGCTGTGTTTGATAATAGGATATAGACATCCTTTTTAGCACGACTTTTCTCTCTTCTTTGATCCTGAGGGATCCACACATAGGTATCCTTCTCTCCCCCCATCTTGTTATCAAACTCTTCTTTAGTGAGGTCATAGTGGTCTTGCACCCACTGTTGTTCCTCCACTGTGATCTCCTCTCCATCACTATGAATCAAGTCGATCATTTTTCGTCGTCCTCCTCCCGTGTAGGCAGGTGGTAAGGAATTACCATATGCTCCTCCTCCTCCCGTCTCTTCTTGTTCAAATCCTCCTTCATCTTCGTCTCCTCCATATCTTCCTTCATCATCCCATCCCTCTTCTACTCCTCCTCCTACTCCTTCATCTCCTCTTCCTCCTCCTCCTCTATTAGTTTCTATCTTCACTAGTCAATCGACTGAAGGAGGAACAGAACACAAACGAACAAAAACCGAACATAGGAGCTGACACTGTCCTCCTGTTAATTACTACTACGACATCATGTCGACAGAGACCGCCGAAGTGAGTGAATTCTCGGAGGCAGAACAAAGAAGAGAAGAAGAAGTCATTCAATCCTCTTCCTCCTCCTCCTGCTGCTTCTTCTTCTTCTCTTCTTTGTTCTGCCTCCGAGAATTCACTCACTTCGACGGTCTCTGTCGACATGATGTCGTAGTAGTAAGTAACAGGAGGACAGTGTCAGCTCCTATGTTTGGTTTTTGTTCGTTTGTGTTCTGTTCCTCCTTCAGTCGATTGACTAGTGAAGAGAGAAACTAATAGAGAGGGTAGAGTGAGATTCCCTGTCCTCTATGAAACACTGTTTGTATGTTTGTTTTTGTTTGAGAAAAATAGTCTTTGAGACTTTCTCCGATTTCTTGTTCTCCTTACTCAGATTACTTTCTCCTCCTCCTTTTCTATATTATAACTAGTATGAGGCACTTGGACCTACACACAGCCTGATAGTAATAGAGAAGCTAGAAAAGCTCTCCTTGAGAAGTCGACAGTCGGTCGGATAGGTTCTCAGACCTACCTTTAGAAAACGATCAGAGAGTTGCAAAAATACTCTGACGTATGTGTGAGATAATGCAGATAAATGCACAAACTAGAAGGGTAGAGTGTTGTGCTCCTGTCCCTATGCTTGTTTCTGTTTTGTGTGTGTTCCTTCACTCTTCTGTCCACCTCCTTCTTGGTCACTGTGTGAGAACAGCAAGAACGACAGAGAGTTTGTATCTGATGTCTCCTTGTCAGCATACAGATATGGATTGGGCTAGAGGGTACGAGACACCTGCTTGAGACTAATCAAATTATTTGTTTTGTGAAAGAGTTATGAGGGAGCTGTGTTGGAGTATTTGTTTTCGTCTGACATCCCCGTGTGAGACAGGCAGTCAGTGAAAATTCACTCTGTTGCCTGTGTGGCAAAGCAGAACTTCAAGAAATCACCCTAGTGATGTGTACTCCAAATGTAATGCCCCCAACGATAGCTTGTAAAAAAGTCGGTAATACAACCAAACACAGTCCTCAAAAGATGAGAATGATGTCTCGTTATATTAGCTCAGTGAAGCCAAAAAGGAAAACGGCAACAGACTCGGACCAGGAATAAAATGGCATCAGGTCCAATCCGGACAAATAATACTGAAAAACAAGCTGGTGCACCTGTCACCAGGAAAATATACTTTTTACCGGCTATCCGGGGGGTGATGCCTACATCTTGTCGGAATCTGAATACGGTGAAAGTTTAGTTAACTTTCAAAAAACTTGAAAAAAAATTACGTGACACTCTGTACCGGGACTCGCGCGCTTAACTTACTGAGACAAAAACAAACGTGGCGGTGACTGGCACATAACCCTCATAGGAGTCTTTCACAACTTGAGTGAAACAATGTAGGCGCAGATAGGTAAATATGCGGCCTTTTCTTATACCCCTATACACAGTGATGTATAGAGCTATATCTCGTCAAGATATGGTTATACCTGTTTTTATTCACTAAATTATATACCAGGTTTTTGAGCCGGTTGAAAACGATAATATTAAGACAAGTAACCCGGCGGTAGTACTACTTTTTACGCTGGATAATATTATCGTTAGGGCTGACATTGGGAAATGGCTCTCTGTTTCCTTTTTGTTGCTTGGCTCTCAGTAGCAGTCTCCTACATTTTCCCACCATACTGGTTTCCTCTCTTTTGTAGAGGAGGAAGATTAGGTTATTTTCAGAGTGCTTGGAATTGGATGGATAAATACCCCAGCTGACATTAAATAATATATTTTGAATATAACCGACAAAAGTGGAGTCCCAAGCTAGATTTTTCTATCCTCCAAATTTCACTCAAGCAATTTGAAAAAGCCACCCCCAAGCAAAGGAAGAAGGAAAGGTAGTGGTGGAGTGTAGGTAAGGAGCTGGGGAGGTGCTAGGAGTCTGCAGTGCACAATCTCTCTCTCTCTCTCTCTCTCTCTCTCTCTCTCTCTCTCGCAGTGACTCCGATATGTCAGCTAGTCGCTGAGCCAGCATCCGCGCGAGCCAACAGGAAAGAGAGAGAGAGAGAGAGAGAGAGAGAGAGAACCTATCTATTGCCTATTACCTACCTATAAACTTTCTTGTTTTAGTGGTTCCGGCCTGAGGATCGCTTCTTCTCTCTCTCTCTCTCTCTCTCTCTCTCTCTCTCTCTCTCTCTCTCTCTCTCTCTCTCTCTCGGCTGGACTTTTTCAGGCGCCTGCACCCGCTTGTGCACACACTTTCTCTTTTAGCAGTACTAACTTTTCTTCGAGATGTAGGAGCCAAATGCTTCCCACCGCTCTCTGATGTGTTCCACGCAACTTTGCCTGAGTCCTGACATTAGAATGCTCAGTTGGTTGGCTGAGTCCTGACATTAGAATGCTCAGTTGGTTGGCTGAGTCCTGACATTAGAATGCTCAGTTGGTTGGCTGAGCCCTGACATTAGAATGCTCAGTTGGTTGGCTGAGTCCTGACATTACAATGCTCAGTTGGTTGGCTGACTCCTGACATTAGAATGCTCAGTTGGTTGGCTGAGTCCTGACATTAGAATGCTCAGTTGGTTGGCCATGTTAGACAAAAGTGGGACAGACGTTTGATCTCTCTCTCTCTCATCTCTCTCTCTCTGTCTCTCTGTCTCTCTCTCTGTCTCTGTCTCTCTCTCTCTCTCTCTCTCTCTCTCTCTCTCTCTCTCTCTCTCTCTCTGTCTCTCTCTCTCTCTCATGTATGTATGTAGGTAGGTAGGTAAAACAAGAAAGTTTATAGGTAGGTAATAGGCAATATATAGGTATGTATGTATGTAGGTATGTAGGTAGGTAGGTAGATATTTAAGAAAGATGGATAGATAGATAGACAGATAGATAGACAGATAGACAGATAGATAGATAGATAGATAGATAGATAGATAGATAGATAGATATGTTTGGTCTATCAGCTCTGCATATCCAAAGGCATAGGCATCCAATCCACCCCGCCACCAGTTGGTGACTGGGCAGCGGGCTGGAGATGGGCACTAGGCCCCGAATTTATGCAGTCTGAACCCTCCCTGGCTGGAGGGCTCAGACTGATTCCAGACACGTGTCCGTGTAGACGTGCCCCGCCAAGGCGGGCCCGAGGGGTACCCAAATCCTCGAGCTTCATCCAAGACGACAACTTTCGCGGCGGCCGGACTATTTCTTAAGATTTCCCTGGTTTTGTGCCTACCCGCACACAGGAAGATCCCACTCCCGTCTAGTCTCTGAACCTTGCCCATTTGCCAGGCTACCACTGGACAGCGGTGACGGATGACTACCGGGTCCACTTAGCGGAGCAGCGGTAGTGAACCAATTAGGAGCCGTGCGCGGGGTAGCCTCACAAGCAGGGACTTGGCTGCGGGTTACCCATTATTCCCTGCGTGGCCATATCCTTCGAGTTTTTACCATCCGACGAGCGTTACCTCGCCTGCTGCACCTTGCGGTTTCCCGCAGGCCGCGGTATCGAAAGCTCTTAGGGCTTTCCCGAACAGTTTGGTAGTGTAT
>WBZZ01003933.1:232500-250000 GCA_019918135.1 Paulinella micropora
ACTTCCACTCTAATAACCTAGTACCCAACCCAACAAAAAGAACATACACAATTTTCCATAAAACAAAACAAAATATCACAATAACAATAAACAACCACACCCTCGAGCAATGCCAACACGCAAAACTCCTGGGCATAACACTACAACATAACCTTAAATATGACCAACATATCAACAACATAATCCGTAAACTCCAACCCACAATCAACTCATTATTATATGCTAAAAAATATCTAAACACCAAAATAATTAAACAACTATACTACACACACATATATTCACACCTCATACAAAACATCTCCATCTGGGGGACGCATGACAACAAAAAGAAATATATACAACCACTCACAAAAATACACAAAAAAAATAATCAGAATAATTGCAAAAACACACTACCGCACATACCAAACCAATCCTAAATCAACTCAAACTGCTCGACATCACCCACCTATATACCCTCCGTGTATGCATAGAAAATCACCAAAAAGCACCTCAACAGACCACTCCACAATAACACCTTTACACCAATCAATACAATACATCCATACAAAACCCGATACTCAACAAAAGGCAGCCTCTTTGTTAACCACAAAGGCCCATACCTCACCAAGATCTTTGCAGATCAATGGAAATCAATCCCAAAACATATAACAGATGAAACAAAAATAAAGCCATTCAAAAAAGCACTAATGGCATATCTACTAAAACACCAACACACATCATAATATATATAACATATGCACGCGCGAAAAAAAAAAAAAAAAAAAAAAAAAAAAAAAAAAAAAAAAAAAAAGATCTGGGGGGCGCCACACATAAACGACTACACCTTTACAATAACATATATACATAACATAACATAATAATATCACCGCGCAATCTAAACAGAAATATTAATTTTAATAACTAAAAAAAAATATTAATACTGAGCCGCTGAATACTAATTTAATATCTTCCTTAATACGCTCAACTGAATAACTAGGTTTCCACCTTAGATAAAGGTATAACTTACTAGCTATACTTTTCACGTGGACGTTCCCTGAGTCCAATTGTAAAATTGTTCTCTCAAAAAAAAAAAAAAAAAAAAAAAAAGAAGAAGAAGAAGAAGAAGAAGAAGAAGAAGAAGAAGAAGAAGAAGAAGAAGAAGAAGAAGAAGAAGAAGAAGAGGAGGAGGAGGAGGAGGAGGAGGAGGAGGAGAGAGAGAGAGGGGGGGGGGGGAGGGAGGGGAGGGGAGGGGGGGGAGGGGAGGGGAGGGAGGGAGGGAGAGAGAGAGAGAGAGAGGGAGGGAGGGAGAGAGAGAGAGTGAGAGAGAGAGAGAGAGTGAGAGAGAGAGAGAGGGGGGGCTCCTTTGTCTGCTACCTGAAGAAGAACTCTCCGAATCAATCGATATGGTCAACCACGCCATCTCCCAAACCCCCCCCCCCCCCCCCCCCCCCATTCTCTAGTAGTTAAGGGTCGCACTTCAAGACAGTTGTTCAATACATACCTCCGTTGAAATCAAAACGGCTCCAACGGCCTTCCTATTGAAAGCAGTATTTTTGCTGCGCAAGCTTGCAAAAACCTCATTTCACCGCACACACAACATGAGCTTCTCCCCTCTCTCCTAGGTCTTTGTTTTTAAAAACAGAAGACCTAGGTGGTGCATGTCGTTATATGTATGATGATGTGCATGAATATGCTTGAAGAAGTTGGTAGGCATGAGGCGTGATTATGCTATAATGATGTATATGTGTGTGGTGTAATGTGTGTGTGTGTTTTGCTTTCCACCCTTTTCTCACACCACCACCCAAGCAAAAAGACATATAAAAGATGGGTGGGTGGGTGGAATTATTCAAAAAACAACCGTAAAATTTGCTCTAAGCACTTTTGTGCGAGAGCGAAAAAGAACGAAAAATCAAATCTGAGGGTGAAGGGGTTGTCTTTGTAATGTTTAAAATTTTGGAGCAATAGTTCCCGCTTAATTTATTACCGTAATTAACACTGCAGCGTTAAAACCTCATTTCACAGCACACACAACATGAGCTTCTCCCCTCTCTCCTCGGTCCAGTAAAGACCTCTGACTGCAAATGCCAAATTTCTCCGACCTTCCCAGTCTGATTGCCTTATTTTTTCCGAATCATACCACAAACCAGGTGGCCGTTTCGGTTCAGTACTAAACCCGTTGCCCCCTTAACTTGGCCATTTCCTCGTATATTTCCGCTGTTGGCACATAATTCTGGTGAAAGGTGGATAAAGCCTGGTAGAGTCTTTGGGGGGAACCTATTAGGACCCTTGGTCTGAAATGATTTTAGCCTTATTACCTTTCCATTCGAGAGGCCGGAAACTGTAAAATTTGCAGGCGCCAAAAATCTCGAGGCGCCAACACTGGCCAAAAAGGAAGTACTTTACAGCATATAGGCGATCTTAACGTAACGGCGGTTTTGCAAACGTAACGGCGGTCTGCTGACTTAGGATTTTTGCATAACTTTGCTTTATGGGAGTGTTTATGTGGTCGAACGACTGCTTCACCAGCAGTATCGCTGTTCTTTCAAGTGCGACCTTGTTACCACAGTCACTGCATGTGTGCTGTAGGTCCGCATAGCGGAGGGGGGGGCTGTCCTCTTTCGCAGAGCCACCAGATCCATACCGACCTCCGCCTCCACAACAATTGTGTGTCTCCGTCTCTGTCGTATCGCTGTCTGCTATGAGCCTATATTCTGTGTTTCGTCTCTTTTTCCTTTTGTGTCTGTTTGCCAGTGTGCATGTCTACGTGAGTGTAGCTCTCCAATTTCCTTCTTCTGGTTGGGTTTGTATCCTTCTTGATGTCAAAATGCACAGATTTGTGTGCCGTTGTCGTGTGATTGATAATAACTCCGATGTCAAATCGCTGGAAGTCGATTACATGTATCATAGTGTCCTTACCATCGTAAGTTGTTGTAGTAAGAATAATAATTAATAGTATGTAGTTGTCGTTTTATGTTGTAATGTCTAGCGTTTTCTTGCAAACAATTGCATGTTTTTTCAAAATGCTGTCAGCACCTACGTTTTTGGTGTTGATTCTCTTATGATATGGATGTAAGGACATACTGATAGTGTCGAACCGACGCAGCACCCGTTTTTCTATGATTGACCCATGTGCCTGTCTCTGTTATGTTTGTAAAACGTATTTAACTAAAAAGTAGGGGACTGTATATGACTTTCTTTTGCAATGGTTGACACTTGGCACACAATACTACTCTATCAGTTACAGTAGCAAGTGGTAGTGCTTATACAATAGTATCTATAGGCAGGGTTACAGTTTTACATCATATCGTCCCAACACGATTTAAATCCGCAAGCTGTATGTCAATCTAGTGTGTTTTCAAATCAATATTTACTAAAAAAAATGTTTATGCTCTTCCAATGCAGACAATACTGTGCGCCATCATTAACTGACACGTGATAGTCATAAAAAACCCGCTTTCGCGTAAGAGAGGGTCGATTTAGTTGATTACGTTGCCGGTCTGTAAGACGCGTGTGATTGTTAGCTTGCTTTCCAAGCTTATGTCACGCAGGTATTTGTACACGCACGAACTTTTGTCTGACCACAGTCCTTGCCTTCTTATTGCGTAGATTCTCATTCCCAAACAAGCCGCTTCAGTCGCGGACCCGATTCTATTTGAATGGGATGCGTATATCGCTGGATCCAATCCAATTGCAGCAACTTTCTTTTTCAAGAGACTTGATGGGGTGCCAGCACTCAGATGTCCCAATGCGTTGCCAGATAGCTTGAAGAAAAGAGGAGAGCTGTCGGTGAATGAATCTTTGAACGTGTCCTTTATGTATTTGAGGTATGCTCTGACCCACATGACAGCGCAGAATGATTGGTTCCCTTGGCCGATAAAGATAAGCTTCTCGCCTTCCGCGTTTTTCAATTTCTCGAACCTGAGTACCATGTACTCGCACGGGCTGTTCCCGATGATGGTATGGTGGAACATGATGTCCGATACCTTCAATGCTACAATGTTACTGACGCGCGCCATTGAGATCCACTGCAGTAGCATCTCTGCAGTCCCTCCATGTCACCAATTGTAATTGTAGTATCTTGAGCAGGTCGTCCCTCAATAAGGGGTATTTCCCCTCTCTCCCCGGTACAGCTTCTGCTACCGCTCTCTGTTTGGCCAATTGCACTAGCAGTGTGCAGTGCGTATTCGGATTTAATTGCAGCCAGGTGGCCAGTGATTCTTGACTGTGCATACCCACTCTCCGACATATATTTCAAATAGTGTGCAATCATTTTGTCTGAGGCAGGAAAGAAGATACGCCCGTGCTGCACGCACCACTTGAGGAATTGCCGGAGGGAAGCTTTGTATGTTTCCATTGTGGTGTCTCTCCGGCCCGCTTGGCTTGCCCAGATCGCTATCTCGTCGTCATCTAGTATTGCTGTCCCTGCAGGGCGTAAAATTATTTTAATGAGTAAAATCAAACAGCACTGCAAGCATGCGCCATGATGGTCTGTGCACGTGATATGGGTGTTTGTGCCACGTTGGAGCTAGAGTGTATGATGCGGGTGGCAGACTAAATGAATCTCTTGCATGTTCTAGAATCTGTGGCCACCAAGGTCTGGCTGGCCAATGCGGAAGGACAAATGCAACCCTTTTGCGGGATTTCATGGCAAGAAGGACTGACTGCCCTATTTGTCCGAAATTTGGTGCCCAAACATCGCGGCCCTCTAGGCGCCAACGTATGATAAGCCTTCCCATGACATCTGGATGGACAGTCAGGTTTGTCAAGCCTGCGGTCAGCGCCTTGGAGTTTCTGTCTGCCCTCGTGTTGTTAGCTCTCTCGACCCAGCCCCAAAGTTTGTTTCGTATGTTGAGCTGTCCTGTATATACGTCGTCCACCATCTTGCAGAGACGTGTGAGGTGTGGTCGCTTGGACCCACCTTTTTGCAGGTCTATGACTGCGTTCGCTGAGTCGAACACAGTGAGGACTGTATTACGATTCTGAAGGATGGATCTGAAATGGAGAGGTATCACAGTCGCAGCCCAGAGCTCTCGTTCCGTCGACGAATTACCGATCAATTCAGATGGTAGAGGGATTCTTACGTCTTCTTCAAGCACATGGCCCCCAACCGCGAACTCGCCTGCATCCACCCTCAACTCGACGTCCTGTCGAGGTTGAAATATTGCACGTCTGCATTTAGCCGGATCCCTCAGGATGTGAAGCCAGTACTGCAGTTCTTGGCTTAGTTCTGACCCGCTCTGTGTAGTGACGCTTCTCCTATCGATTCTGTTGGCTGCGTTGACAGTCACCATCATTTCTCGAGTCATCAGCTGTGCGTTGGAGAGCGCCAGCTTGAGACTGATCAACGAAGATGCAGTTGAGTGCAGTTGCTGGACCGAAGCACCTTGTGCGGAATGCACGTCCGCCAGGAGCTGAAGGATAGACTTGAGTAGTCTTTCCCTCTTGTCGTTCGGCACTCCCATCCACAAGTCCTTGCTGTTGATGACGTATCCCAAGTATTGTACCTCGTCCAAGGGTTCCCACTGCGTCTTCTCGGAAGTGGGAAGACCAAGGTAGGCAAACAGCGTCTTGATGAACGTAGGTATGCCATCGTTGGTGCGTAGGAATTTGACAGCGAATAGGAAGTCGTCTGCATATTGCATGGATTGCAAGTTCAAGGTCCTTATCAGCTTCACGACGACCCTCATGATCTTCCCAAACCAAAACGGCGCAGAACAGAACCCATATAGTAGCGTCTTGTTCTGATAGGTTTTGCTCCTGTGTCTGAAGGCAGAGTATGGTGTACTTTTCCTAGCAAGCGGAATGGAATAAAACGCGCGTTGCAGATCCACCACGAACATCTTTGTGCCACTGTCTCCGTCGAGTACCATCTGAATGTCCTTTTCCAGCGTCTCCATTGTGAAAGAAGCCTTGGCTTGGAAGGAATTACTGAACCGTTTGTCAGTGCACAGCTTCGTCTTCTTGACTCCCGCTGGGTCAGCCAGCACTAGGAGAAGCTCGATCATCATGTATTCCTCCCTCTTCACTTCTACCACGTCTCCACGGGTAAGCATGTCGTCAATTTGGTCGTCGACGAATGCAATGTTCTCGAAGTAACTTGGGTGGTTCATAAAATCGGTCGCTGGAGGCTCACGCTCAAATCTGAGTTCTACACCATATGCGAGCCATGATAGCACCACTGCGTCCGCCCCTATTGCCTTCCAGAACCCAAGCATTGCCTTGACTGCATGTGCCGGTTCCTTTGAGTCTGCCCACGGGTTGCATCTATTGTATGTCTCACCCATCGTCAAGATCTTCTGCTTGACCTCCTCTAACGAGCCCGAGCTATACTGTTCGACAGCTACTTGTGGTATTGTCAGAAGCCAGGATACGTATGATACCTCCTCCGCTGGTGTCGGCACTGTCTGCCTTGATGGGCAAAAATATGCCAGATGACCAATCTTCTTGCACCATACACACACCATGTCCTGAGAGTAGTCTTTAAATACTTTAGACTTCGGTGCCTTGTGAGGGAGGAAGTCAGAAATCTTTCCTTGCAAGAGGACCCGTTGCTGTCTATCATAACACAGCAAGATCGCGAATCAGTACTATTAATAAATCACGCAATGAAGTATGAAAATAGAAGCGTTTGCAGGACGCAATAGTATTAATTCCATCGGGGCGTGATGCCGTATGACAAGTACCATCTTTAAGGGAATCTAGTAAAATGCAGGGGCGTGTTGCCGAACCAAATTTGAGAAAGAAAAAAAATAATAATAATAATAAAATAAACAAATGAAATAAATAAAATCTATTTAATGACATAACAAAACGAGCCTAAGTCAGTGACAGCGTGATGAGAGTCATGCGCGTGTTGCGCTGTGTAGTGCCGGTCATGCGCGTGAAGCGTCGTCTGACAATGTTACTTTCGATTGGCTGTAACAGCTCAGTTGCTAGAAAGCTGTGGGCGCAGGCTCGGATTCAAAGTCCAGCAGTGCTCGGCGGTGTGGCCGCGTTTGTTGCAGTGAGTGCAAATGACGGCTGTACGTGCGGGCTGTGCGGTGTATGCGGTCTGCATGGCGGGCGCAAGCGTGGTGATGCCTTGTGTAGGTTGGGCCACGTACTGGATTTGCGGCCCTGGTGCTGCTCCTTGCTGCGGAGGCATGAAACCGGGGACACTTTGCCACGCCAGCGGTTGCTGCTGTTGGCCATGCTGCTGCTGGTTCTGCCCTTGTGCAGTGTTCGCGCTGTACGAACCCTGAGGGCAGCTTCTCGCCCAGTGCTGGTTGGATCCGCAGATATGGCATGCCCCACGGTTCTGACGTCCACCACGTATACGCGGGTCGGTCACCCTCGAGTTGGTCGTAGTAGGGCGAATCGGCTCCAGGTACGGGGCCACTTCGTCCGCAATCACTAGCTTTTTACCCACCAGTAGCATCTTGGCCTCGGCGTCTTCCACCTGTATTGGGTTTGGGCCACCCATATCCATAGCCAGTGTGGCCAGCGCGTTCGCCATAGAGATAGCGTCCGCCAACTTCTCGTTGTTTCGCACATAGGCGTTGCTCTCCAGAATCTGCAAAATTATCTTCGCCACGACGAAGTAACGGAGGTGTGATGGCTTGTCGATCAGCTTCGAGTCGCGCTGGCTCGATTCCTGCTTGGTAGCTTGGATCATCCCCTGCACCTTGTCAGTCAGCCTCGCGAAGTCACCAGTGACCGCCCGCGTCTCCTCCCTAAGTGCGTTGCGCAGCATATCTCCAATGCTTGCCATCGTACTTGCGTCCAGCCCAGTGGAGTGGTGGCCGCTGGTGTCGGTGCGATCGCGAGGTGGAATAGTGGCAGCCGTCGTCGTAGTCGTCGTCGTACCTTGCCCTATCACGGTCTGCTGCTGGTGTAGCGATGGTGCTCCAAATAGGTTGACAGGGTTGAGTGGTGAAGCAGATGCAGATGGTGGGGTGTTACCAGTGCTTCCACCTGCTCCAGCACCGCTCGAGCCAGTCGCGGGAAGCCCAGTGGCAGGCAGACTAGTACTCGATGTAGCAGCAAAAGTAGTTGAAGTAGTCACGTTTCCCCCACCGAATGCAGGGCCGCCTCCGTTGTTGCCGCTGCTGCTGCTGGCTGCGCTTGTCTTGTTGTCGTCATCACCCTGTTGAGCTCTGCGCTTCCTAGTAGGCCTTGGGGTCCTTTGTCCAGCTGCAGCTGACATCTCGATTTCCCAAATTCAAAAAACAACCGTAAAATTTGCTCTAAGCACTTTTGTGCTAGAGCGAAAAATCAAATCTGAGGGTGAAGGGGTTGTCTTTGTAATGTTTAAAATTTTGGAGCGGGAACAATAGTTCCCGCTTAATTTATTATCGTAATTAACACTGCAGCGTTCACTTTTCAGTCTCCCTTACGGCCCACCCACTGATATTTGTGAAATGACGCTTTTCACAAAAATATCACTCATTCACAATTTCATCAAAATCTCTCTTCCTATTCATAGTTTATTATTTAGGTTTCACTTCAAGACATTTTTCAAGACATCTTCAAGACATCAAGATAATTAAAGAAATTAAGCAAAATAAGCCCTTAGTGTAAAAAACCAAAAAATCAAAAAAATATTTTTTTGTTTTTCTGTTTCCAGCAAAAATGCAATAGAAACGGCTCTCCTCTTTATTTCGCAAACAAACAATACAGAAAGCAACTATAAGCAAATAAGCCTTAGTCTTAAAAGTTAATTTCTATTTAAATAATTATAAAGACACATATATAGGATGAAGCCGTTCAGGATTTCAAAAGGTTGTGTAATGATTAATGATAATGAAAAAAGACCTATGGTGAAAGTTCAATGGAGAGAAGGAGGAAAAATTATGTGTAAGAGTTTCAGCATAGGAAAAAGCAAATCAAAAGAGCAAGCAATGGAAGAAGCAAATAAATATCACAAAGAATTTGTAATACCTAAATATGAAGAATGGAAAATAAACTACGACAGTGAAAGAAAAGCAATTAAAAATGAAAAAATCAAGAAATGGATAATCAAAAGTTATATTTGTGAATGTGGAGCAGAGATTACAAATGGAAGTAAATGTAAGCATAAGAAATCTAATAAGCATAAAGAAAATATAGAATCTTTATTTTCAACTACTTTGAAAACAAAAAAATTGTTAAAATCTAAGGTTGAACAAGTTAAGAAAGAAGAAGATGAAAGATGTAGTATTTGTGGTTATATGGAAAATAATTGTTATTGCGGTCAAGGATATAGCAAATACAATCAGACTTGGAAAGACAAAAGATTAATAGGATTTATGGGTTTTGCTAGCATAGCATAGCAGTACAACAATTTGCAGTCGGAGTTTTTCTCTGTCGGAGAAAAACGATCGGCAGAGCCGATCTAATTGAAATCATTTCGACGGTGGTATGGGAGAATTTTATGTCAAAGACAAGGACACACCACTATATAAAGGCACACAGGGACACAGGACACACCCCACATTTGAGACTGAGAAATTATTTTAATTTTATAAAATTATATTTCCTTAGATATATTTATCAAACATGGAGACACACACGTATAACGGCAAGGTCTACAGGTTGGATAGATTAAGGGAATATAAGATAAATTACGAAATCAAGTCTGTCAGGGGTCTGGATGTGCTACATATCAAGCCGAAGGTAAGGGAGTATAAAATTGATACACCGACAGCCCAAAACTACTTGAACCAAGTAAGAGGTGCGGTGTATTTTGAGCACCATGCTATACCAATAGCACCACCTTTACCTACGATTGAAGAGAAAAAAGAACTGAAAGAAAAATCTAAGAGACTTGTTGAGGTATGGTAATTATGATATCATAAGGGACGACAGCAAGGAACACAAACT
This sequence comes from Paulinella micropora, assembly GCA_019918135.1. Classification (NCBI taxonomy): domain Eukaryota; phylum Cercozoa; class Imbricatea; order Euglyphida; family Paulinellidae; genus Paulinella; species Paulinella micropora. The sequence goes on from WBZZ01003933.1 coordinate 242,323, forward strand.
AGGAATAAATGAAAGCAGATCTGCGGTAAGGATTAACGGCAACTTCCGATCATTTACGATGCGATATGTGATAAGATTTATTGAAATAATATTGAATGACTTCGTAAGGCGACAATCGCCCGCAGATAAGATTATGTATTGAGTTTTTAGATTACTATGGAAAGGTATCTACATGCTTACATAAAGTTAATCAAATCTCGGTTGAAAAAGTTTTAGAAAGATTGTCGGCAATATTTCAAAGCAACGAAAGTCTTTATATGGATGAGAACGGAACAAACTTTGACAATTAAAATTTGTATTGAAATCTGTTAAAATGCCTACTGGAGGGACAAGGCTACAGGTTTTGAACAAATTGGATATATACAGAAAGAAAGGAGTAATCTGTATTACTAACATCGATAACTTATGCCTAGCACGAGCAATGGTTGTTGTCAAAGCAAAAATTGAAAAACATCAAAGATTCTCACAAATTATGCGAGGACGAAAGATACAGCAGGAAATGGCTGAGGCTTTACATGATGAAGCGAAAGTTATTAAGGATGTGTGCGGGATACCTGAAGTTAATACATTCGTTAATCACATTAAATATAATCTTGTTATCGTAGAATTCCCTGACCAAATCGTTTATAAAACAGATCTACTTGATGCGAACGGCGAACGGCTGACTAACATTTACATTCTAAAGACTGAAGGAAAATACGATGCCATAACTAACATGAACTCTATGCTAGGAAAGGAAAACTTCTGTGAGTTGTGTCTAAGGTGATACCAAAAAAGACATGCTTGTGAAGCCAAATGTAGTATCTGTCAAACCAAGGGATGTAAGGGAATAAACGACAAGAGCCAGTGGAAAGAATGTCAGCAGTGTAATAGAAAGTTTCCTAACACTGAATGTTTCAATAACCACAAGACTAGCACATGTGATGTTAAAGCGAAATGTAAATCGTGTGGGCTGAATTACAGAAAGAAGGATGAGCACAAATGCGGATATGCGAAATGGCGAAATTGCAAACTAGTGAAACCGCTTGAACACCAATTTGAAATAGTCAGAAAAGAAATCTTACCACCGTCAGAGCAATACATATTCTTTGATTTTGAAGCGACACAGGACACAGGCGAACATATTGTTAATCATGCTGAAAGCCAGTATTACGATGCGAAGGAACCACCTATTATACATAAGAACATTCAAGATTTCTGTAATTGTGTTTTTGACACTAAGCACAGCGGATTTACATTTATTGCACACAATGCCCGCGGTTATGATTGTCAGTTTATTCTTAAGTGGTTGGTTGATAATGGTCAAACTCCGTTTGTAATTTATGAGGGTGGTAAGATTATGATGATGACACTTAAGAAATATCGCTTTATAGATAGCCTAAGTTTTCTTACAATGCAATTTTTAGACTTTCCAAAGACATTCGGGCTTACGGAACTTAAGAAAGGTTTCTTCCCGCACTTCTTCAATACGGCGAAAAATAAAAACTATGTCGGTGTAATGCCCCATAAGAAACATTACGGCTACGACACGATGCGAGGAGATAAACGAAAGGAATTTCTTGAATGGTATGTAAACAAGTGAAAGCACATAACAGGTTTGATATGGCGAAGGAAATCGCGGAGTATTGTCATTCAGATGTTGACATACTAAGAAAAGGTTGTATAGATTTTAGAAATCAGTTTCTAGAGTTTGGTATAGACCCTTTTCAATATACAACTATCGCGAGTTGTGTTATGGCGTTGTATCGTGCTAAGTTTATGCCAGAAAATCAATTGCGATATTGAAAGCGGAAAAACAAAACAGGATGACTTCTAGGGCTTGTGTAGAATGGCTAGCATACAGAAGCAGGTTAGACAAAACCGATATTAAACACGCATTCAACGGAGGTGAAAAAATGTTTCAACTCGGGCAATCTCGTGTGTATGTAGATGGTTGGGACGAGAAAAGCAAAACCGCTTATGAGTTTTACGGGTGCCATTGGCACGGATGTCAGAAGTGTTGGAATAGCAATGCTATGAATGTGAAGAAGAATAAGACAATGGGCGAACTATACAAGCAAACTATGAGAAGAGAAAAACAACTTAAAGAACAAGCAAAAGTAATAAGTATCTGGGAGTGCGAATGGAGCCTGATGAAAACTAGTGAAAGACTGGCTGAGGATACAAACGAACGAATTACTGAACAAGAAGGACTAAACCCACGAGAAGCAATGTTTGGAGGTAGAGTGAATGCTCTGAAATGATATTGGAAATCACGACATGATAATGAGTATGCGAAATATATTGATATATGCTCACTTTATCCGACCGTGATGTATTACGACCTTTATCCAAGCGGGCACCATATAATTATTAGACCAAATAATGAAGACGAAAGAAAAAGTATGGAAAACAAAATTATAAGCAGAGAATATTTCGGAGTGGCTAAGGTTAATATGCTACCGCCGAGATGCTTACTACACCCAGTCTTACCGAAAGCAGATAGAGGTAAGATGATGTATTACTTATGCGATAAGTGTGGAATGACTGAGCAACACAGAGAATGTAAGCACACAGATAAAGAACGAGCAATAACAGGTACATGGGCAACTCCAGAAATTTACAAGGCCTTAGACAAAGGGTATAAGTTAATAAAAATATATGAAGTATGGCACTGGAAAGAACAAAGCAGTAGTTTATTCAAAGAATACATAAAGACATTATTGAAAGCAAAACAAGAGTCCAGTGGATATCCAGCGGGATGCAATACGGAAGCAGAAAAACAAAATTACATAAACAGCATGGAAGTTAAAATGGGTGTAAAGATGGATGAAAGCAAAATATTCAAAATGAAGGAAGGAGAGCAGTGGCTAAGGTGTGCTTGAATTCTTTATGGGGCAAGTTTGGACAGAAACAAAATAAAACACAGAATAAAATGATAAAGGATTCATGAGGTAATGGGTTTTGATAGAAACTCAACATATTTCTTTGTCGATGATTTTATTAAATCGCCAAATGTGATTATTCTAACTGGAGAAAAGACTTTATACCTTCAATCGGATTTGGTGAATGAAGGTGATAATCATGTGCTACAAGAAATATACACAGCCAACGAAATTCCTTTTGGTTCTGTTATCTATGATGGGAGCGGGTCTGAGTATGGTAAAACATTGTCCGCTAATTCAAACAACGTATTTAGATTTTACTTGACGGACGAAAACGACCAAGCAATAAATCTTAATGGTTTGGGAATAGTTATGACATTGCTTGTTTATCGTGAAACTAATTACTTTAGTTTATTTAATTCATTTTTCAATTTGTTAAAGGCTAGATAATAAACTTAATATTTATTTTAATTATTTTTTTCTATAAATATATTCTGGTGAATTAGTTAATTTACACCACTTCAAAAACAAAACAAAAATGCAGTCTCAAGTTGGATATGGTCAGGAATTAGACCATCAACCAAAAGAACTACTAAAAGGAAAATACGAATTAAACAAACTTACAAGTCGTGAAGGCTATGGTAATATTACTCTCACCACAGCGGGAGGTAATGAAAGCACCTTTGAAATCCCTACCCGCCCGCTGAACCTTGCCCGTAGTGTGTTGCGATTTACTTACACCCCACGGAACCCGGGACAGAACAATGCTAATCGTATCTTCATGGATTGTCTAAGTATGATTAGGAGTATTGAATTACGAAGCCGAAGCGGGCAGTATCTGTGTAATCTTCAACATGTGGGAAATTATACCAAGATGATTTAGAAACACGAAATCAGTTATGATAAGCATATGTCTTTGGAGAACCATGGTGGAGGTGTTTCTAGCGGTGCGTTGCTTCAGAAGTGTACTGTGCTTAATGATGCTACTTTGAATATTGCTTCAAGATATTATCCTGCAGCAAGTGCAGCTGTCGCTGTCGCTCCTGGTGCTGGCACGTTCGGAACTCTACAAATTACTGCAACTAATGTGGGAGATGTAAGTGGTGCTATAATTAACTCTATCAATGCTGTCGGTAATAGTGTCAAGACATTGGTAAGTCTCCAGTCAATGAGTGCTCGTCGTCATGATGACCTTTTGAATAGTTATAACGGAGTAGGAGGTTCATTTGTTAATGTCGCTTATGAGGAGGCTAAGTATTTTGAAGTTGGAACAACTCAGGGTGCTGCTACTGTTGTCAATACTGCTGATGACACTCCAGTTATCAATGTTAAATTACCTTTGGGAATGATTTTTGGAACTATTTTTGAAATTGATAAAACACTAGGCTTCAATGAAATTATGGATATGCGGATTGTATGGGAGGGAACTAGTAGAACTATGTTTACGGGAACCGCTGCCACTAACATTGCTGAAGGTGCTGCAATTGGTGCGACTGGTGCTGTTGTTTCAAATTTGAACTTGTTTCTAGCTGTTGAAACAGACCCGAATGTTATCCTTGGTGTCCAAAGCAAAATCGCTGGTGAAGGGTTTAGATTTACTATTGAATATCCTATCTCGTGGAAGCACAACCTTGGAAGTACAAGTCAGAACTTTGTCGTAAAAATGAATAGGTCGCAGGGTGAAAGAATTCGTCGTATCTTTACATCCGCTTTTCATAATCCAGAAAGTTCTTATACTTCTTTTGATAATGACCACAGAAACGACACTAAAATTAGAAGTTATTATACTAGTATTGATGGTAGCAGAATGCAACAATTTGACATTGATACTTCTGATAATGAAGACTATATGATTTTGAAAGATAAGTTGAAGGGAAGTGCTATCCTAAACACCGATATCTATAAATACAACTGGTTTCATGTTGATTACTGGGATAACAACCGCCCACTTCACGAGAAGAATGTTGAAGGTTATGAAAAGTCTGGTTTGAGCCTTGACACCGAGCGACGATATGAGTTCGTTTCTACTACTGCGGGAAACAACCTCAATCACTACACTTTTGCCATTCTTCAGCAAGATGTAATTATAAGAGGTATTGAAATTATTAAGACGTAAGTGCTTTTGAAAAACCACTTACAAACTCAAAAGAAAAAAAAGAAAAAGAATAAAGAAAAAATAAAAAAGAAAATTATTTTTTTTGTTTTATATAATATGTATCACCAGAGAAACTTGATCGCACAAAATCCAGACGGAGATTTTATAAATGTCAAAGTTGGATATGATGTTAATATTGAAACCAACAATATGAAAACCGCTTTCGGTGAAGCACTAACAAGCCAACTTACGCCAGTTGTTCAGGAAATTTTTCCATACACCATTAATACCCGAATATGGTCATTAACTCAGACAAATGCGAGTGTTTCTTTTAATAGTAATATGGCGGAATTAAAAACTCAAGCAAACAATACTTCAACTGCTATTCTAACAAGTAAAAGAAGAATAAAATATCTGACTAGTATGGGAGTTGTTGGACGTTTTACTGCTATATGGACGACTGATGACACAAAAGACTATTATTCTTGTGTAGGAATTGGTGAAAGTGATTTTTCAAATGGTTTCTATTTTTATAAAACTAATGTCGGGATGAGAATTCTACATGCCAAAGGAGGGGCAGCAACTTATATTCAACAAGCAAACTGAGATGACCCGTGCAATGGAACAAAAGATATGTATGTTATTGATTGGAGTAAAGGAAATGTATTCCAAATTCAATTTCAATATTTAGGCTTTGGTGCTATAAGGTTTTCTATTGAAAATCCTACAACGGGAGAATTTCAATTAGTCCATACTATTAAGTATGTGAATGCAAACACAGGTGTAAGTCTAAGAAACACTATTTTACCATTTACCGCACTAATGAGGAATGATGTTTTTACCGGAATTCGAACTCTTAAAACAGTAAGTGTTGGATTATTTATTGAAGGAAGTAATACAATAAACACAAGTATAACAAACGAAGTGGAAGGAAGTAAAGCAGCAAACACAACTGAAAGCACTATTATTAGTATCAGGAATAAAGCAACATTTGATGCGGGCGGTGCTAATTTAACAAATTATTCAAAGTTTTATCACACTTTGATAAGTATTACAAATGAAGATACTAAGTCAAATGTTGTCAGAATAGTATTAAATGGAACACTAACTGGAGCAAGTTTTGCAGATATTGATTCTAAGTATTCAATTGTAGATACTGACATAAAGGCGAGTGCTATCGCAAACGGAACAACAATTTTTAAACTATATGTTAATTCTCAATCAACTCAACAAATCAATCTTAGAAGTTATGATATATACCTATCACCGAGTGATGTATTAACTTTTACGCAGAAGTCTGTCTCTGCTGGTGGAGGAGGAAATATCAATATTATTGCTAACTTCGTAGAAGATCAGTGATACTTGTTTCAGACTACGTCTTCAACAAACATCGTAAACCATTAAAGTAAAAAATAAAAGTAAAAAAAAAATAATGGAAAACGATGTTTTATGAAACCGCGTAGCGGGTGAATAAAATATCAAATAATTTTTATGTCATCCACATTTTGGCACCACTGCTGTTGAACTAACCATTCAAGGTATGTTTTATCAATTTTGGCTACATCTTCAATGTTTTTGTGTGCATATTTTCCATATTGAAGAACAACATCTTTCTTTAATATACATCCTTCTTCTGTACATGTAGCATTCGCTATTTCTTCGCCAACAATAGCCTTTATTTCGGTAATTCCAGTCTCTCTCACAACAAGATCTGTTTCCTTAAAAGGAGTACTTTGTTCCTCCATCATTTTTTGCTGACCGAATGTCACATCTTCAACTATGTTGGATTCTAATGTGGCTTCCAACGGAATAACTACTTTCACGTTGTCGTCGCGGGGTTTGTATTGCTCATAGAAAGAAACAATGTCAGGCTTAGTCCATTTAATCGTGTGCTTTTTAATAGAAACATCAAGGTTCCATTTTTCAATTTCATTCAAGTAGTCTTGCTTGGTGCTCAGGCCGGCCATCTTACATATAAAGATTTAATTTATTTTATTATAAATATGTTTTTACTTCACTTTTAATGTCTGTAAATTTTTCAAACCACGGCTGTTTCATAACCCATTCAAGGTATGGTTTATCAATAGTTGCAACATCTTGAATTTTCTTACCTTTATACTTACCAAATGGAAAAATATCCCTTGGCTTGCCTGCCCGTGCATTTTCAATCATTTGGATTTCGTCAGTAATTATCTTTTTAACATCGGTAATAGAAAATGTTTCTTTTTTATTTTCAATAGAGAGTTTCTCAAACTTCTCACATAATCTGGTGAGGGTGGTCATTGGTCTATATAGAGTGGTAAAAAATTTTATGAAAAAAAATTAATTAATCAAACTCGCAACAGGAGAGGACTTTCATTTTTTCAAAAAAAGATAACTAAGTCTAGCACAGCAGTAAAAACTAAGAGACGGGTTTTGATGTCTCTTCGTGTTGATTTGGCAAAAGATAGATTAGTTATCTTTTTTTAAGAGTTTGAGAGAAATTCAAATATGGACTATTTATTGATTAAGAATGCTTATATTGAATTTGGATAAAATTATGTATGTTTTTATTGAAATTAATAGTAAGACGAATTTATATGAAAATAGCTTTATTTTATATAAAAAGATAAGTGTGCTATAGTAATACCTATAGTAATGGTAGGTAGGTAGGTAGGTAGGTAGGCAGGTAAGTAGGTAGGTAGAAGGTGAGCCGTTCATCAACGCCATGGACTTCTAC
>WBZZ01003933.1:265000-266276 GCA_019918135.1 Paulinella micropora
GAGCTACGCAGGACGATAGCTTGAAGCAAAGGGATTTGGATTGGGGATGGGAAAAACCCAAGGCGCGGAAACATCGATGAACAGAGAACGATACCATGCCGCGAGCCCCGCATTCGATTGGTCGAAGGTGGCAGGTCCATCCGTTGTCCTCGATTTGAGATTTGAGCTCGTTGTATCGATAGATAGATAGATAGATAGATAGATAGATAGATAGATAGATAGATAGATAGATAGATAGATAGATAGATAGATAGATAGATAGATAGATAGATAGATAGATAGATAGATAGATAGATAGATAGATAGATAGATAGATGAGATATCGACTAATGTCAGAAAAAAAGGAGCTTCTGATTTCGTCAACCAAGGAAGTCTGTGGGTAAAGTATTAACCCGATGCCCAGCTAAGCCGTGATGTTTGCACGGAAGGGACTGATACAGGCGATACCAAATCTCCCTAGTACCAGGCGGGGCCAGGGCTCGTTCCATAAAGCGCCCCTTGCAGAACGAGCTCCCACCTCCATTACAGAGGACCCAGTAAGCAGATGGATAGATAGATAGATAGATAGATAGATAGATAGATAGATAGATAGATAGATAGATAGATAGATAGATGAAATATCGACTAATGTCAGAAAAAAGGAGCTTCTGATTTCGTCAACCAGGAAGTCTGTGGGTAAAGTATTAACCCGATGCCCAGCTAAGCCGTGATGTTTGCACGGAAGGGACTGATACAGGCAATACCAAAGCTTCCTAGTACCAGGCGGGGCCAGGGCTCGTTCCATAAAGCGCCCCTTGCAGAACGAGCTCCCACCTCCATTACAGAGGGCCCAGTAAGCAGATGGAGTTTCGAGACTGTTCGACAGTCTAGTATAAACCGACAGAGCACTGTGGGTTTTATTCCGGGCTCAACAAGCGAGAAAGTGCACCCTGATGGAACAGGATTGTGCTTCCCGTCGCTATTTCTGCATACGACTTATAGGCGTATGGCTAGGCACACATAAGGCACCCCACCACGGAGATAGATAGATAGATAGATAGATAGATAGATAGATAGATAGATAGATAGATAGATAGATAGATAGATAGATAGATAGATAGATAGATAGATAGATAGATAGATAGATAGATAGATAGATAGATAGATAGATAGATAGATAGATAGATAGATAGATAGATAGATGAGATGTCGCAAAGGAGTGTAGTCCTTGCAAAGGAACGCAGTTTCACATCAAACAATAATTTGTGTACTGTGCATGTGTCCGGGATGGGAATCA
>WBZZ01003934.1:0-15000 GCA_019918135.1 Paulinella micropora
GATCTCTTGGTGGAAGTGCTTCTCTCCGCGTCGGTGAAATCGCGCACACGATCCGTCACCTCAAACACACACGAACCGGTTCGCGCGCGGCCGGTGGAAGCGGCGCAAAGTACAGGAACGGCGAGCTGTCGGCCTGAAAGTTCCTGAACGCTACTTTTAAGTACGACACCAAGTCGCTGCCGCCTCATCAACACCGTGTCGCGCAAGAGCGAACATTCTGCTTTACTGCACCCAAAAAGGCGGTCGAGGGCTACTGTGGCACCTGTTCGTGTTCCACACCGCCACCGAGTAATCACGCCCTTTGCCGCTTGTCGGCCGCATGGGCCGCACGTCTTTCCCCGTGAAGACGACACGAGACTCTATCGTGGCTGGCGTACATACCGGCCTACCGCTTTAGATGGCGTACGAGAAGCGGGCTGGCCCGTGCTGCAAGTAGACAAGTGGACCAGTTACTTGTGGCTGGCGGGAGCCGAAGAGACGGCCGCCCGGTTCAAGCCCCGGTTCAACAGGGAGCTGTACATTACGGATTTTTAAATCTTCTTGATTTTTTAATTAAAACGAAAAAATGCTCTGCGACGCTCTCAAGTTCGTTTTCTTTTCCCCGTCCTGCTCGTAAGTCAGAACAGGGGTCAGGAGCTTGAAAGGAGGCACTGCCTCTTCTTCGGTGTCAACTGTACAAAACTGTCTCGTCCAGAGCAGGCTGGAGCATGCTTGTTGTGTCTGGAGCGAACTGTCCAAGAACTGCAAATCCGTCGCGGACGCCCTCGAGATAGCTCACGCAGCGGCGGCTTGGTTCAAGGGGCTTGTTACTGACCCTGGGCTGTGTCCGCCGTGAGGGCCGCACGTTCCAGTCCGACGCAAACTGGCCCACTCGACTGCGACTTAGGGGCGCAGACCCACGTGCCACAGCGCTGGCCGCGTTTTCGGGAATTTGAATCTCGAAATGTGGCCGTTGGTTAGCCGGTAGGGGTGTAGCTGGAGGTGCCTGCGGATCCGTTCCGCGCAACGGCTAGGAGTCAAAAAAGGAAACGTTTTCCCGGCAAAATCAACGAGCGAAATTTTCCCGTCAGGTGCCACTCGGCATGGTTTGTCGCAACTCATCGTAAATTAGCGGCGCGGCAAAAAAATTGCAAGGGCTTCGACCTTGCTCTGCTTTTCACTTTCTGACTTCAATAAAAGTCAGATTATGAGCTTTTAATTCTAGCACAATTGTGTAAACCGCGTGATCTGAGCGGCTGGTGTAGGATCAGCCGTATCAAGGGCCGTAGCGGCATGACTAGCGAAACGGTAAGAGGCTTTCACGGAAAAAATGGAATCGAGTCCCCGCGCCAAAAACCGGGCCGGCGCAGTTCTTGGGCATGGTGCTGCAAATTTGCCGCGAAAAATTCCACGGCTTGGCGGCGTAACCGTTCGGCTCTGGTCTCGCGGGGCAGCTGCGTGAGCCTAGGCGGGATTACGTATTTCAGGTCACCCAGGACCCGGGCATAGTCCGAGGCCAGCCTTTCGCCCTGTTGCACAATGGCCTGCACAATCTTGAGCAAGTCCGGCTCGTGCAGTGAGGGCACTGCCTTGCTCATCACCTTGATTGTCATAAAACATCTGCGTCTTGAGATTGCCGACCCTTCTTCTTGTTTTCGTACTCGAGCGTGTGCCCCAAAACCCGGCTGAAAAACACCGGCCGGGCCACGAGCGACTGGTTGCCGTAAGTTCCCAGGCCACGTTGGCGTAGATGGCTCGCAGCAGGTGCGGGTGCTGATGCGGAATTCGCTCTTGGGCGCTCTTGGTAGAGGCGTGTCAGGTCTTCGAACGTGTTTTTGAAGCCCCCGCCTTTCATGGCCGCGGACACTTGGTTAGGCATCACTTGGCTGGGCCGTTCGATGTTCTTCTTGTGCCGGCGTTCACCAGGGACTTCATCCAGGGCAGCGTGCTGACCTTCATTTTTTCGCGGGGGCATGGCAATGGGCTGGTTGTCCTCTTCGGCCAGGATCTCTGCTCGGTCGAGGTCCAGCTCAGTAATCTGACTTGGGCCTGTCGCCTTTCAGCAGCATGCTGGCATCAGGCGCCATTTTCGCTCTGTGCTTAAAGTGGTTTCTCCCGTAGATCATGTGCCGGTAGATTCTCAGCACCCCGGCCGACGAGGCCGTGGGTAAGGCAATGGGTTGCCGACATAGATAGAGTCCTGGTAATCGCTTTGCTCGTCCGGGTCCCTCGGGGGTCTGCTCCCTTTTTCGCCGCCCGGTGCTGCAAGACGTGCTTTTGCGGCCGATCTCCGTAAACGTTATGTACTGGTCGTCCTCCACGGCAAGAACTCGCTGAACTTCCACAGCTCGGCCATGCGACAGCCGAGGATAGACAGCAGCAGAAAGGACTGCAGGGCCCACAGCGGGTGTCTCGCTGGGCGCAAAGGGCCCGTCGGTGCGCGCTTGGCCTCGCCGACTCAAAGCAGTCTGCCTCCGCGAGCATGGCCGGTAGAGCTCGTCCAAGAACGCGCACCAGGGGTCCAAGTAGAGCACGTGCCTGTTCTTGAGGTTGGCCATGGTCGCTTTGCTGGTCTGTAGGGCCCCCTGGCGTCACGTCCCTGTCGCGGAAGTAGCTGCCTCCTTCCGTAAACCACTGCGCACAAAGTCTTCTCCCCAGACGCAGCGCGAGGGCTGTTTGATTTGTCTTGTACCTCTTTCACCGAGGCCAAGATCAGCCACTCGACTACAAAGTCCGTGTAGTCTCTGCTGCGTGAACTCAGCCCTGGCCTGGCCGCGTCTACCAGGTCGTTGATGAACGGCAGAACTGCTCCACGTCTCGCCGCAGCCTCAGCAGAGTCGCGCAGAAGGCCAGCAGGCACGTAGGGAAAGGCCCTTCTGTCTTGGTCACGATCGATTTGATCCACCTGTCTTCGTCGCCGAACAGGACCTTGCGCAGCGTGGTGGTCTTGCGGCCTACCACGTCGGCGGAGCTGGCAGGGAAAAGCAGGCCGCCGCCCTCTTGCTCCACAATGATAAAGTTCAACTCCGAGGCCTTGTTTCTCTTGAGCAGCTTTTTTGTCCAGGCCGCTGTTCACGTACAGGTGTGCAAACTGGTGGTCGTCGCTGTTTTCTTTGGTCAAGAATTCCGACCAGTGGCCCCGGCGTCCCGAGATGATCTTCGGCAGGGGCGAGGGTCGTGGAGGGCCGGGTCCACGCCGCACGCACAAAGGTGCATGCGGTCGAGCACCTGGTCCCGGTAACGGTCCCGCAGCTCGGCGAGGCTGGCCACGAAATTGTCCCGCAGGTCTACCCATTCCGCGGCGCTCATCTTGGTCTTGAGCGGCAGTCGTTCCGGCCAGACCGGCACCGGCTTCTGGCCGCGCGTATCTCCTCGAGCGTGGTGTTGTTAAAAGCATCGATCACCTCCTGGGGCGGCCTGGGATCGATCGTCACGACCGGACGGTGGTTGGGCTCCGCGCCAAGCCGGCCACTCGCGGCCCATTTGCCATCTTTCTTTTTAATGACTATAGGGTACAAGATTTGTTTTTTCAGCAATAGCCACAACACCCGCGGCCAGCATCTTTCTCTTTTTTTTTCTTTTTCTTTTTCTTCTTGGCGTGGGGCCAGACAAAAGATGGCTCGCGAGCGGGCGCGCGAGGCCGCTGCCGTTCAGTGAACCAGCCAAGGCAATGAAAGGCCAGCCCTGTTCTTCGCACACGAGCGCGAACATGGCGCTTTGGCGGTGGCGCGACTCGGCTTGTTTCAGCTGGCACCTGTGCCGCTAGCTCTTCTTCGTCCATCAACAACAGAACGCCCTCAGAGAGTTGATAATTGACAAAACACGGCGCGCCCACGCGTACCTCTCCTCAGCTTCTTTGAGCACCGGGGCCAGCAGGCGTCGACTTTTGAAGAGGCGTTCCAGCTCCTGCAGCTGTTTGCTCGGTTCCCGCCGTGCCATGCCTAGCAGGTGGCACAGTTGGCTGGCTTTGGTCGATGTCAGGGGCCAAGCTCTCCCTGCGCCAGATGTAGGCGAGGCGAGCGGGCGTCGGGTTCTGTGCCCGCCACTTGTGGGTCAGGCGCCGGGCCAGCGCCAACAAGGCCGGGCTGACACACGACGCAGATTGATTCACACCGCGAAGGTTGAAGGTCTCTCTTACAATCTGGCGAAAACGGGAAATTCTCGTGTAGCCAACATGTCTGGGCGTGTGTTGCTCTCGGGGCATCTGCCCGTTGACCAGCCAGCATTGTGAACTGTACAATTCGTGCTCTATCAGAACCTGGCCACACTTGGAGCAGTACGTACCGGTGGTTGCGAGGCTAAAGGTCCAGACGTGGTCGCAGGCGGACATGTACAAAAATGACGACTGGCAAAAGAAAAAACGGAGGCCTGGATTTGGAACGCGGGCGTTTAAGATTCAAGATTTGAAACAAATGGACGGGTGGAGGAAAAGAGGTGTCGTGCACAGAAAAGATGGAAGGCACACAGTCATACAAGGGCAAGTGTCTGCACTGCTCCTACGGCTGCGAACGGGACGATGGCAAGTGGTACGGTCTACCAATTGCCCACGCGGGCGAAGAGTTGTACGTCTGGGGCCACTTTTGCACGATAGGCTGTGCGGCCGCGTTCGCGGAATACGGGATAGCCCACACGCTGCGTTCGCGTTCAATGGACCTGCTGCACAGCTTCCTGCGAGTCAATCTGCACAAGCAACTAATTCAGCCTTGTCCGCCACGCTACGAGCTAGTAGACTATGGGGGGCCACTGGACATCTCGGCCTTCAGGGCGGTGGGCCGGGTGAGCAACTTTTATGTGCCAGTGCACAGAAGAAAGACACAGAAGAATTTTATTAGTCAACTTTCTGGCCGCAAGTACGCGCTAAGAAGGCTCAAGCGCCTGCCTGGGATTCGTCTCTCTTCCGCTTCGTGTTCTTCTTCTTCCTCTTGATCAGCTTGCGGTTATCGTTCTCGGCGGCGCTGTCGGTGGTCAAAGGAAGCGGCCCCAGCGTGGGTAGCGAAGGCGGTGGTTCATTGGCGTCGGCCAGGATAGTGTACTTGAGCCAAGGGCCGCCGTCCCGCTTGAAGGTGAGGTGTAGCACGTCCGGGTAACGCCGACTAGCACCCTGCCAGTCTTTTTCTCCTGAAAAGCACAACTCTTAAGTACCTTTTTGAGCGTTTCGAGGCCGAAGACACACCCGATGTCTTTGACGGGCGGGTGTGACAGGTCCGAGCGCAGCAGTGATTCCTTGTCCTCTGCGACCAGAGCAATACCACCGAGCGAGGTGCGGGCCAGCCGATCCGCGTCCACCGCCCGCAGCGAGGATTCCGTGCAGAGCCTGTCCACTTCCACAAAAAACCGGCAGTGCGAATTGCTCTTCGAGTGGTGCCGGATCACGGCGTTCAGCGCGGGGCCCGAGATTTCGACGAGGCGGTCGACATGGGTCCATTCGGTAGTCGGCAGGAAGGCCGCCTCCTGGGACACGAGCAGAGAGGTCAGGTCGGAGTAATGTTCGAACGATTTGCCTCGTTGTAAAACTTGACACACAGCTTGCCGCCGAACGAGACTGCCAATTCAAGCGTCATGCCCTCGCGGAAAGTAGACAGCCAGCAGGACAGTTCCTTGAGGTCGACGCTGAACACGCACTTGGGGCACGCCAGGGTGACGAGATCGCCGTTCGCGCCCGAGAAGGGGACCGTGAACTGTCCGACAAGCCCGTCGCCGCGCTGCAGAGCACGAGCTTGTCGATAGTGGCTTCAATTCGAGCCTCCAGCAACAGTGGGGACAGCGAGTCGAGCGCCCGTCTGAAGGCGATGCCATGGACCTTGGACCTCCAGAGAAAACGAGATGCCATTTTGTGAGAGGTTGTTCTTTTGCCGCTTTTTTTTCATTAAAGTCTTTACTCTTAAACTGCGAGATTCGAGATTTGAGATTTGAAAACCAAAAAAGAGAAAAACCGTTTCCGGCAAGAATGTAAGCGAGCCACAAACCGGATGTCTCTCGTCACGGACAACAACCGAGTCAAGGCCTTTGACCGGCGGCCGACCCGAAGAAGCTGCACCTGTCGGACCCAAGGAGTGCCTACGGAGTATTTTTTCGGGGCTATGCTACGACAAAAAGAGCCTGACGCTGGTGCTACCCGCCATGCAGCTTGCCTGGGACCCATCGACGTACGACCAAGCAACAAGGCGGCCAAGACCACTATCGACCTCGACTTCAAGCACGCGCAACAGTATGGCGCGGTGCTGCAGGCCTACCAGGTGTTGCGAGCGATCGACGAGCGTGTTGCCGAGCTCGTGGTGGAAAACCGCGACAAGATCGTCCCGACGATGAAACGGGCAGGGCCTATGGCTAGAAGCGACGAGCAAGTCAAGGCCTGCTACCAGCCCTGTACGCGCCTGCGCACGTCCCAAAAATCGGACCGGGCCTGGGCTCCTCGTCTGACCGTCACAGTCACTGGAGCCAAATTCTTGGGCGAGACCGATACCGCTACGCTGCAAAAGGGAGATGTGGTGAAAACCGTGATTCAAGCTACCGCGTTGTGTTCCAAGGCGAAAAGGTCACGCTCTCTTGGCGCGTGCTACAAATTCGGAAGCAGCACGAGGGTCTGGGCTATCCGGACCAGGACCTCTCAGAAAAGGGAGCTTTTGGGGTGTCTCTGTCCGATGAGAACGGCGAGGGCGGCCATTTTGGCCATGGACTTGACGGTAGATTTTGGTTTAATTAAACTGTACACATGACACACACGTCACCGGTACATTTTGCACTAGTGGCTGCCTTGGTTCGGAGGTAGTAGCAACCGGTTTTCAGGCCCAGTTCCCAGGCGCAGAAATGAGAACTGGACAGTTTGCGCTCGGTCGCGTTCGCTAGGTAGACGTTGAGGCTCTGCGACTGGCACACGTAAGGGCCCCTACCGGCAGAGAGTTGCAGCTGTGTCTTCATGGAACTTCCCAGACAGTCTTATACACCTGTTTAACGTCCTCTGGTATGGCAGCAATGTCCTGCACAGATCCGTCGTTTGCCAGAAGCCCGGCTCGAACCGAGGGGTTCCAGAGCCCCTTGCTTTCAAGGGCCTTGACTAAGTACCGGTTCAGCAACGTGTGCTCTCCCGCTAGAGTCCTCCGAACCATGAGGTTGCTGTAGATTGGCTCAAAACTCTCATTGACTCCCAGTATCTGCGAGGTACTGGCCGTAGGCATGAGTGCGATCAAGAGGCTGTTACGTAGACCGTGGGTCTTAATGTCCGCCTTCAGCCTAGCCCATCTGTCGCTCGTGAGCTCCACGCCCCAGAGGTCCGGCTGCAGTTTGCCCTGAGAGGCGGGGCTGCCCTCGAACTCTGGGTAGTGTCCATTGTCTTTGGCCAGTTCTACGCTGGCACTCAGCGCGCGAAGTAGACCTCGCGCGCGATGCGCTCGTTCAGGGCGGCGGCTTCGGGCTCTCGAAGGGCAGCCCCAGGATCATGAACAGGTCTGCTAGTCCACAAATGCCCAAACCTACAGGCCGGTGCTCTGAGTTAGACATTTTAGCCTCAGGGACGGGGTAAGTAGTGAGGTCGATGACACGGTCTAGTGCTTTCACCGCGCTGCGCGTGACGGACTGGAGGAGGTTGATGTCGATTTTCTTGTCCTCGGTGACAAAACGGGGCAGACACAGCGACGCGAGGTTGCAGACGGCGGTCTCTTCGGACGAGCTCACTTCCATGATCTCCGCACACAAATTTGAGTTCTTGATGGTGCCCGAGTGCTGCTGGTTGCTTTTCGCATTGGCATGGTCTCGGAAGATCAAGTAGGGGGTACCTGTCTCGATCTGGGATTTGAGGATGGCCGACCACAGGTGCCGGGCCTTTACTTTTTGGCCCTGCTGTGTTTTCTCGGCGTGGGTGTAGCGAGACTCCCAGAACCTGCCCCAGCAATTGTCTAGTCCCTGCACCTCGGTCGGGCAGAACAGCGTCCAGTCACCATCGTCGCGCACACGTTCCATAAACAGCGATGGAACGCTAAGTGCCGTGAACAGATCTCGTGCCCTGGTTTCCGCTGCGCCCGTGTTCTGGCGCAAGGCCAGGAAGTCGTAGATGTCCTTGTGCCACGGCGGCATGTACACCGCAAAGGCCCCCTTCCTGCGTCCCGACTGGTTAGCATAACGACTCGTTTCGTTCAGAACGCGGCAGAGAGGCACAATTCCGTCGCTCTTGCCTCCCGTCCCGTAGATTTTGGATCCAGCCGCCCTCACGTTGCCGATGTATAAACCAACACCCCCTGCGTGTTTGGAGATGATTGCGCAGTCCCTTACCGTCTCAAATATCCCACTGAGGCTATCCTCGCGAACTGGCAACAAGAAACACGAAGCTAGCTGCTGGTTCCGGCGCAGGCCGGCGTTGAACATGGTTGGCGAGGCATGGCTGTACAGGCCGGCGCTTAGGAGATTGTAGGTCTCGTGGATCTTGCGCAAGACAGCGTCTTCGCTTTCCTCCTGGCCGTGGTGCAACGCCACCGCAATTCGCATGTACAGGTACTGCGGCGTCTCGCATATCCTGTCGCCCTCGCGGAGGAGATAGCCTTGCTTGAGCGTACTAATTCCAAAGTAATCGAAATTGAGGTCTCTTTCCGGTCTTATAATTGCGTTCAGGGCGTCCGCGTGCGTGTCGACAAAGACCGAGAGGCTGGGCACCAGCGACACGCGCAGACGGTCCATCGCGCCCTGGAACGTAGGGGGGCACTGTTTTTGGACATTGCTGGCCTCCAGGCGGCCGCCGAGCAGCGCGTAGTCGGGGTGGTAGGAGGCCAGGCTAGCACAGGTCGAGGCCGCGAGTCCATCCAGCTCGGACGTGGAGATGCCGTTTCGCAGGCCGGAGATAGTGGTTTTGGCCACCTCGACCGCATTGGCCCCGGGCAGGTCACTCGCGAGGACCGAAATGCGTTGCAGGATCTTGTCGAAAACACACCGGCTCAAAACTACAGTCTCTTTTTTTGACCTGCATTTCGCCGTGCTTACAGCTATAGGCACGAGAGAAAAAAAATCACTCTCTGCTAAAATGCTGGAAGCCAAAGTACGAGGCCAAAAGGGCGTCCGTAACCAGTAGCTCTCCTTTCCCCGTGGCGGCGAATAGCGTATAAAGCAGCCCGTGCCACAAGCGGTTCTCAGCCCACCAGACTTTACCGCCCAGGAAGCCTTCTTCTTGTTTGTTCAGAACTCCGGAAAGCCACACCACGGCGGGGACCATGGCTAGAACGCGCAGTTTGTCTTTGGTCGGCGGCGCGGCGTCGAGTGCCGCTTTGGCGAGTAAAAAACGGGCTGGCAGGCATCCGGCCACGAATAGTAGCCTGTTATCGACTTAAGTACTTTGTGTGTCTGTCATGTGTAGTCCAGTGAGTCAAAAAACAGTATTCCACAAGAAAAATTGTGTCACAGTTCAATTCTCTTTGGTTCTCCTTGTCAGGCGCGCGCCTTTTTTTTCTTTATTATTGAAATAAAAAAGTTCACGGAAAGAAAAAGTTTAAGGAGACGTTTTCTGTTTCTTGTTACTGGCTAACGACCCTTCCGGACCTTTTCTTTTTTTGGCAGACTCCATCAACAGCCGGTGCGCGTCCTTGCTCCATGTCTCTTGGTGCCACTTGCCCACGTCGTGCACCTCGGCGAGCTTCGCGATCCTGAACGTGGCAGTGCTAGCGCGTTTCCCGGCCACCTGTTTCCTCTCCTTCTGGCCCGTCCCCTCGATCACGAGCCCCGCCTGGCCGAGCACGAAATTAGCCAAGGCCTTGCACTTACTGTCCTTTTTGCTCCTGATGCCTTGTTTGGATATACCAGCCGACGCGTCCTTGGCCTTTTTGTGCCAGGGCAGCCAGCACACCCTTTTTGTCCTGCAACAAGGACAACGGGTAGGTCTTGCTAGCGTCCTTAAGCAGTTCTGCCAGTGACTCCTCGCCCAGCACTTGTGCCAGCCCGTTCAGCGACTGGTACATAGCGAGCGAGCTCTTGGCGTTGACCGGAATCTGCCTGCCGTCGTCGTCCAGTTGCCACGCACGCCCCTCCTGGCCTTGGCCGAGCGCAAAGTTGTTTAACCGCTCGGCCGCTGTCTTGCACCGCTGCAGAAACAGCTTTACTTGTTGCGCCCACTCGTGCACGAGCCACTTGACTGCCACGGGGTCTGTTGGTGCCTGGCACTTTTTGGTCAGCTCCTCGCGCATCTTCTTGAAGTCGCCAAGCGCGCCCGGGTACATAGCTAGCACGCCCAAAATCTTCATTTGTTGCTTTTCGTCCTCGGAGTGGCGCTGCTTACTCCACAGAAACTTGACTCGCCGGTCCACTTCCTCTGGCGTCAGGACGAGCCAATTGACCCCCTCGCGGATCACCATTTCCTCGCGAGTCGGCTCGGGCGGCATCCCCTCCTGATCTTCCACTTTTGCCTCCTCCTCCTGTTCCTTCGCTTCCTCTGCATCTTGTTTTTGGGCCTCACGCTGTTCAGCGCTCAGGCGCGGCGGCAGCGCCACCTGGAAGTCCTGTTGCACCAGCCAGTCCCAAATCGCGGCCCCTCTGCTCTGGCGCTGTTCCGTCAGTGACGCGAGCAGCCTCAGCTTCAGCGAACTGGGTACTTCGACCCTCTTGCTCTCACCCGACGACGGGTCACAAATGCGTATCCACTTGTAGCCGCGGTCGATGATGGTCCACGGGCTCTGCTTGCCCGTAGCTCCGTACAGAGCCTTCATCCGCGCCTCTTTGCCGTTGTAGTCCCGCTCGTACTGCTGAAAAATCTCGCAGTGTTGCCAGGGCAGCGTGGTCTTGGACGCGGTGAACGCGCGTGGTGCCTGCAGCCCTCCCTCGCCAAAGTACGCCCTGATGCAGGGATCCGACACCCGGCGCGCCCTCATCAGCATCTGGCACAGAATGCGCGCCGGCGGGCCGAGCTTCGACACTTTACCCTTGCGCGCGCAGTGCAGGAGCACGAGGTCCACCAGTGACTGGATGTCGACCGCTACACAGAGACGAGAGGTGTGGATCAGCCCGCGGGGCCCAGGGATAGCAAAAAACTCGTTGATCGTATTCATCAGCTGTTTCGCCGTGCTCTTGGAGGTCTGACCGTCCAGCAGCCTGATGCTCGCGCCATCCGCCCACGTTGCGCGGGCCAGGTCTTCTCGTGCCACGATCTCTGTCTCTCCTTGTGTCCGCTGGCGCCAATCAGTGTTCACGGTAGTGCGCACAGAGAGCGCGGTACCACTAGAGCACGGCCTCTGAGGGCACAACTCCGGGAACGACTTGTGCAGCATGTCATAGAGCGCCGCCGCTTCGCGCTGCGTGTGGCAGGACACGATAAACTTTTTGCCAGCGCGAATGGCAGAGACAAGAGCACCGAACCAGTCCCTGTGCGAAGCTACCACCATCAGCGAGCGCCGCAGGTGTGGAGGCACGTAGGAGTACAGATGGAACTCAATCTGTTGTTGCGTCTCCTCGACAGTAAGCTTGCCCTCCTGTCGGCAGACCCCGCCACCATCGCAAAGCAGAAAGTCGTACAGGTGCGACGACCGATGCACGTCCTTATCCAAGATCAGCAAGCGCGGGGCGTCTTCGCACAGTGCACGCAGCACGTTGTCGTTGTCTCGTAGGCGGGTGCCGTTCGTCTCCACGCAGATCGACTGGTTGAAGATCAGCAGCGCCTCGTCCAGCACCACCAAGTCAGCGCACGAAAGTTCGTTGCGGCCCCTGTCCTGCTCTTGCGGCGAAAACAGTTTCCACAGCGATTCGTGCTGGATCATCACCACGCGCGCCTCGCGGATCTCTTCGCGGCGGGCGTTCTCGTACATGCAGACGTGGGTTTGGACTCCTTGTTCTCGCAGGTACTCTTCCAGCCGGCGGTCGCTGTCTTGGGCTTGCGAGATGCGGCCCACGACCCACACGATACGGCTTTTCCTCTTCCGCTTGAGCGTGTCGGCGACCGCCCCGAAGCCCGCGACCGTCTTGCCTATGCCGGTCACCGCGTTGACGACCTGCACTCGATGGGCCTCAAAAGACACGGGGTGGATCACGTACAGCCCTGGCTCGGGTTGGTACATGTCGGCCTCCGTGGCGTAGCGCCTGACGTTGGTACAGCCAACTAGATCGCGGGGGGCGACTTCTGTCCCGTACAGCGACCGTCTGTCAGAGGCCGCGCACTCGACAGTCGTCACGCGCCAAGCAACGGTGGGAGGCAGCAGCACTGGCACTGGCCGGCGAACTCAGTCGATCTCGATGGTCTTGCTGTCGGGACGAGGCGTCTCCACGCCAGAAAGAGGGCCCGCGGCTGCAATGTGCTCGTTGAGTGCCTCGACGTCTACAGCCGTAGTACGCACAAAGACAGCGTCGTGGACCAGCGTGCTGACTATCTCTTTGCCAAAAAAATCACTCTCATCATAACTTCGTTCTCGAAGCGAGTAGTGAGAAAATGGACGAACCTGCCCCTGGCATGGAACAGCGGGGTCTGGCCGTCGGGCGTCGCAGACAGGTCGCTCGCTTCGCACCACTGCCACAGCTTGGGGAAATACTTGGCCAGGCCAGCGACCGCTCTCTTGACGCTCGCACGGAAGTTGGCCATGACCGGATACATGTCGGCCTGCACTTCGTTGCAGTTGGGTAGCTCCAGCCAGCGCCCGCCGTGCACCAGTTTCAGCATGTAGGACTTGACCAGCTCGTCGTCGTTCACGCCCAATGCGTCTTTCACGTTGGCGATCACTTGCTCGCGGTCAGTAACGAACCTCTTCAGGTACACCAGCTCGCCAACGGGTGCGGCCTCAAGCGAAGAGGCCAGCCAGTACAGGAAGAAAGGGACCGAATTGCGAATGTCTAGCTACACGTGGTCGGCGCCGAGCACGAGCCTCCGCAGCGAGACGGGCGCGTTCTGTAGGCCACCGTCCGCGTACAGCCTACAGCCAACGTAGGGGCCCTTGCGCCGAGCTCGCATCACCCCGCGCGGCAGCCGGTAGCAAACTTCCAGGCCGCCGGTCAGGTTCACACTGTCGTACAGGGCGCATAGGTACCGACGGTAGCTGCTTTCGAGGCGGCTGTCCTGCAGGAGCGCCTCGATCTTGTCCAGGTCGGCCTTCTCAGTCAGCACTAGCCGCGCCTTGCCGCCGCCTACCTTCCGCTGTTCGGGGCTGTCCTCTGCGTCGGGGCCCTCGTCGATGACGCCTAGCTCGGGCAGGGTAACGGGGCTCGAGGGTGGGCTGGGCTCGTCGTCTCGTGGCATTTTTCCGCGTAAAGTAGCACCTGAAAGCAAAAAATCAAAGTGAGAAAATTTCGCGAAAATTTCTATGTGTTTTGCGGCGCGGTAAATTTCCAGGAATTTGTCCTCTACACGTGGTGGGTGCAAAATTGGCAAGAGGTTCGTTCCGGCTGCTACCCACTTCCCCTCGAGCCAAACTCGAGGGTTCTGGCCTGGTCACGACCGACGAGGCGCGTGCCACGTCACCCTCACCCGACCGGCCCGGCCTATCGAAAATTTTAGCGAAAAATTTCCCGCAAATCCCGGCCTGCGGCTCGACCCGGGACATGGCAGGGGCCCCACCCCCGCGGTGGTCCAAATCCGCCAACCTGCCCCATATAAGTTCTCAACTGCCTGGACCGCTCCTTTGGACCACTAGGCACTAAAGGCGGTCCAAAGCGCCAAAAGAACAGACTAGAAAAATCCGGGCGGATTTGGACCACTACCTGTTCCGTGCCCGCGGTCGGCCGACGCGGCCCACGGTGCCGTCGTGTCCGTGGCGCCCATCCGCGCGGTCGGCCGACGCGGCCCACGGTGCAGTCGTGTCCGTGGCGCCCATCCGCGCGGTCGGCCGACGCGGCCCACGGTGCCGTCGTGCCCGTGGCGCCCATCCGCGCGGTCGGCCGACGCGGCCCACCGTGCAGGTGTACGTGGTCCAAACCGGTCCAGAAAAAATATACGTCCCCGCGTCCAAACCGGACCACACGCCGGGAGGAGGAGGAGGGGGAGGGGAGGGGCACCCACCGCCAACATGACCCAGGCAGTCACGCGAGGTGTGTCGCACTGGCTCGACCGACGTGTGTGTGCGTCGTGGTCCAAACAGGCCAGAGTAAGATATGCGTCCAGGTGTCCGATCCGGACCACCCCCTGCACCTTGGTACCGTGCCCACGGTACGGCCGACACGGCCCACCGTGCATGTGTACGTGGTCCAAACCGGTCCAGAAAAAATATACGTCCAGGTGTACGATCTGGACCACCCCTGCACCTTGGTACTGTGCCCACTGTACGGCCGACACAGCTCACGGTGCAGGTGTACGTGGTCCAAACCAGCACAAAAAAAATATACGTCCAGGTGTCCGATCCGGACCACCACCACAGGAAGGGGGGGGGGGGAGGGACCCACCGCCAACATGATCCAGGCAGTCTACCAGGGGATACTACACTGGTTTGATCATGTTGGCGGTAGGCCCCCCCCCCCCCCTCCCCTCCCCTTCGCCCCCCTGTGGTCCGGCGCGGTGAGAATAATATCTAGGTCTCAGTGTCAGATTTGGACCACGTGTCGACTGTACCTTGGTACAGTGCCGACGGTACAGCCGACACTGGTCATGGTGCAGGGGTGTCGTGGTCCGGCGTGGTCGAGAAAAGATATACTGCCTGGGTGCTGATTTGGACCACATGTCGACTGTATTACGAGAGAGCGTAGGTGTCGTCCGTATTGCTGCCCGTGCTCAGCGTGCGACTGTTGGACTGCCCGGCAGGAGCTACACTCGCTTCCGGGGAGTCCTTGGACGCACGCCCGCCCAGCCCAGCAGCGCACGCACACACACACACACACGACACACACACTGCTGTCCAGACACAGCGTGCGCCTGTTGGCCTGCCCCGGCAGGAGCTATAATCGCTTCCGGGGAGTCCTTGGACGCACGCCTGCGGTCAACGGTGGAGTCGTCGGTTTCAATTATTTTGACGAAAAAAAAAATGTGTGGCTGGGGGGTATTTCAAAAATAAAAGGACTCGCACTTGTGGGAGGGGTCCGGTGCCACCGCCCACCAGAAAAACTTTTATTGCATATTCGGATAGCGCGTGTCCTGAACGG
>WBZZ01003934.1:17500-20000 GCA_019918135.1 Paulinella micropora
AGTGACTAGTGTAAAACACTGTCACTCACTCTGAAATATAAGCTTCCGCACCGGTTTTATGCTTCAAAAACATTATATTAATAAATATGCTAAACAAACTCGTATTAATATAATTTCATGCATACTTCAAGTAGGCAGTGAGTATGTATAACGATTACAAGTGAGTGCCAGTGGCAAGTAGTCTCAAGTTCAACTAGTATCACCGTGGCAGTGACTAGTGTAAATCAGTGTCTCTCAACTTGAAGTGTCAGCTTCGGTACAGGTTTTATGCTTCAAAAACATTGTAAATATGCTGAACAAGCTAGTATTTAAATATAATTTCATGCATAGTTCAAGTAGTATGTGAGTATGTATAACGACTATAAGTGAATGGCTGCCACCGTGACTGTGACCAGTATCCTTGAACTTGAACATTTCTAGTCACATTTGAATTTGAATTTGAAGTAATATCATTAGAATTAAATAAATTAAATATAATTACGTTGATTTTGATGTAAAACAACATAAAACTAAGAAAAACCAAGCTCAGGCAAGCCAAAACCACAATCTAGCCAAAATCATGATAGCTAACGGTCGAAAAACAGTTGTAACGGCTAGAAATAACTATTTTGAACAAAAAATCTTTCATTTTTATCATGCGGCTACTCCCATCAATTTTCAAAACCTTTAGACTTAGCTTGCATGATAGCTTGCATTATATCCGGTCGAGCTCGATGTTGAGCTCGATGCCGGGCTTGAAGATGAGCTTGATGACGAGCGGCTCGCGGGAGCCGGAGTCGCCACTGTTGCATTACCGGTTGTTGCAGTCACAGGGGCTCCACCTTGTCCTCCACGGGAGGGTTCGTACCACCAGCGAGCAGGGTCGGGTAAGCTTCTTCCGCAATTGAGACGAGAGGGCTTAGTGTGATTCTACTACCTTGCAGTGATGTACCCAGCGAAATGCGAGGCATTGGGCGTGCCGGCGTCGATATAGCGAGGGTTGAACCTGATGAATCAGTCGGAGTTGCTGTCAATGGAGCCAAAGCCGGTCTGGGTCCAAAAGAGCATATTATCGGTCGAAATGGTGACGTGAGAGCTAAGTCGGTCATGGACAGTGCTCGATTGATCAATGGGGCAGTTGGGCGAGATGCCGCGATGGATGCCAGCGATGGATGCGGTACACGCTGTGGCAGGGGTGTCGCTCCACTTGCTAGACTTCCAGGGTGGGCAAACAGACCGACAGGGGTGATAGGAGGTACCCTACCAATGGGGGCTATTGCTGTTGCACCTGCGGGCATCGTAACTGGAGTAAAGGCCATCGATGGGGTAGCTACGGGGGGCGATGTTGCAGCAGTTGATGGTGCAGTAGGCGCAGTGGGGCTCGTTGATTGGTGAGTCAGCGGTGTAGATCCCGGAGGAATACTTCCCAGGGCTATTGCTGGCGTCAAACCAATCAGGGTCGATGGAGGCACGGTAACTGGGGTGCTTGCAGGGGCTGGAAGTACCCGCAATCCATGAAGTGATCCAGGTGCTCCAGGCATCGAAGTCGAAATAGGTAAATGATTAACATATACCTCGAGGGGGATGAGAGTACACAATTGATTCCAGAGAGCATCCTGTTGAGCTGCAGAGCCTGTAGGTCCCAAATACTCCTGGTAGATGTCGTGGGCAGTCACGTTGAGATTGCACATCAGCGTGAGGGATGCGGGTGTCGGTACCAATGGTAGATGAAGCAAATTTGTTTGCTTGTCCTTGATTGCCTTGAGTAGAACGTTCCTGTATTCGCCAGAGTAGTTGGTGAATAAATCCTCTTTGAACTGCGTTGATTGCGTCCACGAGAGGTCCGTAGTAAGAGGAGTAGACTTCCCTTCCTCTACTTCCTTCAGAAACGTCTTTTCAAAAGGCAGAAGATCATGGTAGACGCCCAACATATTAATAGTGAAAGGGTCCAAGCATTTCCTCTTGTGCTCCCGAATACGCGACAGTGGATCGTTCTGGCGCGAGTTGGCGAACATTTCACGTTATCAGGGGTAGACCAGGCAGTGTTGGTACACTTGTAGAGCACGAGATGATGAGCAGCAAAGACTCAGGATGATCTTGCTTGATGATAAGGGGGTGACCCTAACACAAACAGAATCAGACACATACTGTGTTGGTCGACTGCATAGTGTGGAAGAACAGAAATACGACACAAAAACTTATGATGCCAAAGACAGGTGAACTATCTGTCCCACATACGTGGTTTTTGATGACCTCTGATCTTCCACATTCGTCACAAGTTGAATAGTAGCTTCCTTCAACGGTAGGAGGTGCTTCATATGTTCAAATCGATCTGTCGACAGAGCGGCACACAAAACTCGTGTGTGCAGTTTCCACTTGAAAGGAAAATTCGAATTGTGAGTTTGGATACAACTTGTGACACGGGCCCAAGGGATAAATACACAACGAACTCTTATTAAAAGTCTCTATGGCTGCAAACAGCATTAACTCCAAAGAGTAGGTGAAATCATGATACCAGTAA
>WBZZ01003934.1:25000-30736 GCA_019918135.1 Paulinella micropora
CACCTGTTGCGGTTGCGCTTCGCGCACACCCCCCCCTCCCCCCGGGGTTGGGGTTCCCGGGGGAGAGCCCCCGGACCCCCTTCCCCGTCGACAGGTACGTTCAATTGCCGGAGGTACCAGCAGAACGCAAGTGTAAGCTCTGGTGGCACAAAAATCTGGTTTTTGTGCCACCCGCCACCAAAATTTTTTTATCTCCGAAGAGAGCGCACCTAGAGGTGTCGGGTACACCAAAAATCAGCCTCAAACTCCCTCGGGTGTGCGCAAACGGCGCCTAGTGGCGCAAAAACCTCAATTTCCCGGTGTGTAGGCCACCCGGCGCAACAATTTTTATATTTTCGAAGAGAGCTCATCAAGAAGTGTCAGATACACCAAATATCAGCCGCTAACTCCCTCTGGTGTGCGCAAACGGCGCCTGGTGGCACAAGACCTCAATTTTCTGGTGTGGGTGCCACCCGCGACCAAAAGGTACGTACAATTGCAGGGCTGGGGTTCCCGGGGGGAGTGCCCCGCGGATCCCCCTTTCCCGTCGACAGGGTACGTTCAATTGCCGGAGGGCGCCTGGTGGGACAAGACCTCAATTTTCTGGTGTGGGTGCCACCCGCGACCAAAACGGGTACGTACAATTGCCGGGCTGGGTTCCCCGGGGGAGGGCCCCCCGGACCCCCCTGCCCCGTCGACAGGGTACGTTCAAATTGCCGGAGGCACCGGCAAGTACTGCTAAAAAAACAAGGAAATTTGGCATTCAGGACACTCCCCTGACGCAAATATTGCGTGAATTCCAAAAAAAATTGTACCAGCATCAAGATCGAGTCTGCTGCTAACCACCCTGCCAATATGAGCTCCAACTCCTCCTGGTTCCCACAAACCATGATTTATTCCGATGGGAGAGCAGAAAATAGGCTTAAAAAAAAGGAATTTTGGCATTCAGGTCACTCCCCTAACGCAAATATTTGCGTGAATTTCAAAAAATTATATCAGCATCAAGATCGAGTCTGGGGCTAGCCACCCTGTCAATATGAGCTCCCAACTCCTCCTCGTTCATACAAACCATGATCTATTCCGACGAGGGTGCAGAAAATAGGCTAAAAAAACAAGGAATTTTGCATTCAGGACACTCCCTAACGCAAATATTTGCGTATATTCCAAGAAACTATATCAGCATCAACATCGAGTCTGTGGCTAGACACCCTGCCATTATGAGCTCCCAACTCCTGATTCACACAAACCATGATTGATTCCGACAGGGGTGCGAAAAAAACAAAGAATCTGGGCATTCAGGACACTCCCCTAACACAAATATTTGCGTGAATTTCAAAAAAATCATATCAGCGTCAACATCGAGTCTGGGGCTAGCCACCCCGCAAATATGAGCTCCCAACTCCTCCTCATTCCCACAAACCATGATTTATTCCGACAGGGGTGCGGAAATGGTGGGTGGGTGGGTGTGGGGTGGGGGGGTGGGTACACAATTTTCATTTTCCCCCTCCCCTCAAACCCCCACCCCCTTCTCCAACACCTTTCAGGGATAATAGTAATAGTAGTAGTAGTAGTAGTAGTAGTAGTAGTAGTAGTAGTAGTAATAATGATAATAATAATAATAATACTATATCTGAGGCGTACTGATGCAGCTAATGGCATATCCTCAACGGACATAAGCCTCCAATACCCTTGTTCGAGGTCCTCCACCCCCCCGTGTCAGTCTCTCGCCTGATGATCGGGGCCACCGATGGAGCTCCTGAGGGCAAGACTGCACTAAGCCGAGGATATTCCGCAGTCCCAGCAACCTCTTGCAAGACGTCACCGAATGTGCAAGTGCATACACCAAGCGCGGTTGCTAGAGCTGCCTCGAAACCCCACCCATAACAATCTGGTGTCTGCTGGGTCCTGGGCTATCAACCAGCATATGCGGAGTTTAAGATCTTTTACGCGCGCAACGACCCTCCTCCCCAGCATCTACCACCAATAATAATAATAATAATAATAATAATAATAATAATAATAATAATAGTGCTTCTCTGTCAATGGCTGATGCATTTCTGCACATGCGCCTCCATCGTCTCACCGTGAGGGAGTACGAAGAATTGACGATAAGCTCTAATGACACCCCCGCAAGGGCAGTTCCAACACTTCCAGACGGGCCGGTATGTTCGAAAATACTGGTCCAGACGGATCGGTATGTTCAATGAAAATACTGGTGGCACCGACGGGAATCGAACTGGCGACAGGGCCCAGATGGTAGAACTTGACCACTGGGCTATCACGGTGTCCAGAATAATAATAATAATAATAATAATAATAATAATAACAGGGGCTGCGCCAACACCTGAAAGGATGGTTTACCGGTGCGCTTCGCGCACCAAACCCGCCAGCCCCACTTCTTATCACTTTTTGGAGGGCCCCCGGACCCCCCCCCCCCCCCCTCCCCTCCCCTCCCGCCCCCTTTCCCTTCGACAGGGTACGTTGAATTGCCGGAGTTGCCGCAAAGGGCGCCTGATGGCAAAAAACCTCAATTTTCAGGTGTGGGTGCCACCCGCGACCAGAACGGGTACGTACAATCACAGGGGGGTTCCCGGGCCCCCCGGACCCCCCCTGCCCCGTCGACAGGGTACGTTCAATTGCCGGGGGCACTGGCAAGTACTGCCAAAAAAAAGAAAATTTGGCATTCAGGACGCCCCTAACGCAAATATTTGCGTGAATTCACAAAAAATTATACCAGCACCAAGATCGAGTCTGGGGCTAGCCACCCTGCCAATATGAGCTCCAACTCCTCCTGGTTCCCACAAACCATGATTTATTCCGATGGGGGGTGCAAAAAAGGCCAAAAAAACAAGGAAATTTGGCATTGAGGACACTCCCCTAACGCAAATATTTGCGTGAATTCCAAAAAAATCGTATCAGCATCAACATCGAGTCTGGGGCTAGCCACCTGCAAATATGAGCTCCGAACTCCTCGTCGTTCCCACAAACCATGATTTATTCCGACAGGGGTGCGGAAATGGGGGGGGGGGTGGGGGGTACAATTTTCATTTTCCCCTCCCCGCAAACCCCCACCCCCTTCTCCAACACCTTTCAGGATAATAATAATAATAATAATAATAGTGCTTCTCTGTCAATGGCTGATGCATTGCTGCACATGCGCCTCCATCGTCTCACCCGTGAGGGGAGTACGAAGAATTGACGATAAGCTCTAATGACACCCCGCAAGGGCAGTTCCAACACTTCCAGACGGGCCGGTATGTTCAATGAAAATACTGGTCCAGACGGATCGTATGTTCAATGAAAATACTGGTGGCACCGACGGGAATCGAACTGGCGACAGGGCCCAGATGGTAGAACTTGACCACTGGGCTATCACGGTGTCCAAATAATAATAATAATAATAATAATAATAATAATATAGTGCTTCTCTGTCAATGGCTGATGCATTTCTGCACATGCGCCTCCATCGTCTCACCCGTGAGGGGAGTACGAAGAATTGACGATAAGCTCTAATGACACCCCCGCAAGGGCAGTTCCAACACTTCCAGACGGGCCGGTATGTTCAATGAAAATACTGGTCCAGAAATAGACCGGTATGTTCAATGAAAATACTGGTGGCACCGACGGGAATCGAACTGGCGACAGGGCCCAGATGGTAGAACTTGACCACTGGGCTATCACGGTGTCCAATTAATAATAATAATAATAACAATATAATATAAATAATAATAATAATAATAATAATAATAATAGTGCTTCTCTGTCAATGGCTGATGCATTGCTGCACATGCGCCTCCATCGTCTCACCCGTGAGGGGAGTACGAAGAATTGACGATAAGCTCTAATGACACCCCGCAAGGGCAGTTCCAACACTCCAGACGGGCCGGTATGTTCAATGAAAATACTGGTCCAGACGGATCGGTATGTTCAATGAAAATACTGGTGGCACCGACGGGAATCGAACTGGCGACAGGGCCCAGATGGTAGAACTTGACCACTGGGCTATCACGGTGTCCAAATAATAATAATAATAATAATAATAATAATAATAATAGTGCTTCTCTGTCAATGCCTGATGCATTTCTGCACATGCGCCTCCATCGTCTCACCCGTGAGGGGAGTACGAAGAATTGACGATAAGCTCTAATGACACCCCGCAAGGCAGTTCCAACACTTCCAGACGGGCCGGTATGTTCAATGAAAATACTGGTCCAGAAATAGACCGGTATGTTCAATGAAAATACTGGTGGCACCGACGGGAATCGACCTGGCGACAGGGCCCAGATGGTAGAACTTGACCACTGGGCTATCACGGTGTCCAATTAATAATAATAATAATAACAATAATAATAATAATGATAATAATAATAATAATAATAATAATAATAATAATAATAATAGTGCTTCTCTGTCAATGGCTGATGCATTGCTGCACATGCGCCTCCATCGTCTCACCCGTGAGGGGAGTACGAAGAATTGACGATAAGCTATAATGACACCCCGCAAGGGCAGTTCCAACACTTCCAGACGGGCCGGTATGTTCAATGAAAATACTGGTCCAGACGGATCGGTATGTTCAATGAAAATACTGGTGGCACCGACGGGAATCGAACTGGCGACAGGGCCCAGATGGTAGAACTTGACACTGGGCTATCACGGTGTCCAATTAATAATAATAATAATAACAATAATAATAATAATGATAATAATAATAATAATAATAATAGTGTATCTCCTGCCAATTGCTGAGCCAAAAGGCCATGTGCATCCAGTCCTCCATTCCATAAGGAAAGTCTCCACACCAATCGGTGGAATAGAAGTGACGGCATAGAACATTACTCTAGGAGCTTTATACCAATCAGCCCATGGAAAGGACCGATGGCCTATTTACTCCCTAATAATAATAATAATAATAATAATATAATAGTGCTTCTCTGTCAATGGCTGATGCATTTTCTGCACATGCGCCTCCATCGTCTCACCCGTGAAGGGAGTACGAAGAATTGACGATAGGCTCTAATGACACCCCCGCAAGGGCAGTTCCAACACTTCCAGACGGACCGGTATGTTCAATGAAAATACTGGTGGCACGACTGGAATCGAACTGGCGACAGGGCCCAGATGGTAGAACTTGACCACTGGGCTATCACGGTGTCCAATAATAATAATAATAATAATAATAATAATAATAATAGTGCTTCTCTGTCAATGGCTGATGCATTTCTGCACATGCGCCCCATCGTCTCACCCGTGAGGGGGAGTACGAAATAATAATAATAATAATAATAATAATAATAATAATAATAGTGCTTCTCTGTCAATGGCTGATGCATTTCTGCACATGCGCCTCCATCGTCTCACC
Organism: Paulinella micropora; assembly: GCA_019918135.1. Classification (NCBI taxonomy): domain Eukaryota; phylum Cercozoa; class Imbricatea; order Euglyphida; family Paulinellidae; genus Paulinella; species Paulinella micropora. The sequence goes on from WBZZ01003934.1 coordinate 30,342, forward strand.
CGTGAGGGGAGTACGAAGAATTGACGATAAGCTCTAATGACATCCCCGCAAGGGCAGTTCCAACACTTCCAGACGGGCCGGTATGTTCAATGAAAATGCTGGTCCAGAAATAGACCGGTATGTTCAATGAAAATACTGGTGGCACCGACGGGAATCGAACTGGCACAGGGCCCAGATGAATAATAATAATAATAATAATAATATAATAATAATAATAGTGCTTCTCTGTCAATGGCTGATGCATTGCTGCACATGCGCCTCCATCGTCTCACCCGTGAGGGGAGTACGAAGAATTGACGATAAGCTCTAATGACACCCCCGCAAGGGCAGTTCCAACACTTTCCAGACGGGCCGGTATGTTCAATGAAAATACTGGTCCAAAAATAGACCGGTAT
>WBZZ01003935.1:0-20000 GCA_019918135.1 Paulinella micropora
AGGTTTCGAGGTAGAGTTAGTGAGAACCCGGATGATGTGCTCGAGAGAGATTCTTGCTCCAGGCTGTCTTCCTTCTTATCCACAGATGTATTTGCTAGAGGTGATTCTTCCGTAGTCGACTCTCAGTCTCCTCAATGGTGGAGTTGCCCTTCAATTTCGGATTGAGTTGGTTGCTGTTTGCGTCTTATTACAACTGGGGCAGGTCCACGTTCGATTGTTGACGGTCGGTCGGTAGCGTTCGTTGATTGCTGCTTGCGTTGTATCGAGGTGTTGAGTGGGACTTGGCGATAGTCTGGGGCAATACATCTGGCGTCTTCGTAGTGCGATTAAATATATTTGAGCATGGCAAGGAGTGCCTTCGCTAGGCAGTCGTTGAGAGGTGTTCCCATTCTCCAGTGATGGCGTTGCTGGTCTACCGATGTTTTGAGAGTTTCAAACCATAGGTTGGAAATTTTGGAGAAGTATGAATGGCTTCTGATTTCGTTCGCAGATAGAGCTTCATTTACTTTTGTACCAGGTTCTCGATCAGTAGACATGTGAGCAATACTCATACGATCATATAGGTGAGCGACCAACTTCCACGACCAATAACCGTTCTTGGAAAGCAGAAAGATCATTCCTTCAAATGATATGCATCCATGCTCAGGGTCCTTTGGAACCTTGACATGTCCACTCCTAGCTGCTTCAATCATTGCTTTGTTTAGAACTTCGCGTTTTGTTTTGCTAGCTGTGCCTTAGTTGAGTTGTGAGAGCAAAGTTTCAATGAAAGAGCGGTGTGCACCACCATAGAAAGGAATAAGAAGTGGAGGGCGTGTAGTAGTTCTTGAAGTAGGAGTGTTTATCCATGCATTGATTAGTTCTTCATCCTTCATTCCTTGATTGCTTGTTGCTCCCAGTTCAATCTTTTGGCTTCGTGACAGTAACTTGTATTTCCATTGAGTGGGCCTGCCCATTCGAGAATTGCATGAGGAGTGTAGTGTGGCATACGTCCAGCGTGGTTAGTCGATCGTAGTGCAGTGGAGGGGCAGGTGGTTTGTGCTGTTGTTGCTTAGCTTGTTGCTGTTTTTCTTCCTTTTCTCTTTCTTGATGTATACGTGCCATGCTTTTACGGTAAGGTTTGGGTAGAGGGGGTGGGGCTGGCGCAGAGGCTGACTGAGAGCGAGAGCGAGACTGATCCTGTTCTTGTCGTTTCGATGAGGGATTAGTGCTAGACTCATAACTTCGTTTTGAGCTCTGATGTGAAGTCGGTTGTTGTTTGTGACGTTCTTGCCTGTCATCATGAGGGCGCTGCTTGTAGTTGTCCGAATGGTCACGTCTGGCAGCTTGTGGAGATCTTGATGGTCTTTTACCTGTGTACGATCGTTGATGACTTCGGTTAGGGCTCGTCCTCGTCGTGTATCATAGTCGTACTTGCTGTTGTTGTTGTCATGTTGGTTGGATCGCTGCTGGTGGACACGATGTGGGGATGCTGACCTTCTTCTGCGGTATGGGGAAGTTTACCGACTTCTTCGACGATTGGTGTCCCGATGTCGTTGAGATGGGTCTCCACGGTTGTAGTTGCTTGAGGTGTCTCCAGTTCGCAAGGGCTTATCTCTGCGATGATCGCTCATCGACGTACTAGGCGGTCTGTTGGAACAGACGTGTCGAATCCCGAACCCTAAGCAGGGACAAGGATGCAAATTTAACTTTCAGGAAATAGTTTTTTAATAACAGGGGTTTACCAGACCACGAGTGACCGTGCTCACCCCTTTGCATAAGATTAGGTATGTACTAGTGTAAGTTTAAGTGAAAGGGCAAGGGTTGGGTAAAGAGTAGGGCATGTGTATGGTCTCCAGGGCTTGTGAGCTGTGCTCACGACGAAGGTTCTGAGGTAGAAGCTTGTGGTGTAGAATCGGTTTTGGTTGTGTACATGTTGTATTACATAGTAACGGATGTGACTCGAGGGAGTTGAAGTGGAAGGATGAGTAGTACGGTCAGAGTGAGAAAAGTACAAGCTGATATGGGTAAAAAAGGAAAGTGCATTTGTAAAAAGTGAAATTTTCCAGTGCATCATGGCGTGAAAATACTGGAAAGTGGAAAAAAGTTTGAAATAAATTGTTTGAAGTAAATTGTATTGTATTATAGTAAATTAATATTTCCTCTATGATGAAATGAACATTCGGCTACAAATTTGACTCACTAACTTCAACTTCAAGTTTGTGAAGTTCCAGTGGCCGGCGCGCGGGGACTCGTGACCCGGCGCTGATAGTGAAAATTATATGTAAAGTGTTGATTGCCCTGAGCTCAGTGCTGAGTACTACTTTCAACTTTCAATCAGTGCCATTATATATGACTAATACCGGGTGGGCGGCGGCATATATATCATAGTAATAATACCCGGACGCGGGGCTCAAACTGATCAAGTTTCTATGCCGGCCCACCCGGTATATAATGGCAATACTGATCGTTCCGGTCTGTCTGTTAACCTTGGTCTGGAGATTACGGAGTCCCTACTTTAGGTATTCCCCAGTCTTCATATCGTTAGTAACAGTTATCTGTTTATTAAATATCCTGCTATCGTAACAATCTGGAGTCGGTATGGAAATTTTCCTCTGTTTCTCGGAAATTTTCCGTTGAAAAGAGACATCGGGAGAAAAATGGGGGAGAGGGGAATTTTTTACTGATGCGCTTTCTGGGTTTCCTCGGTTTCTCGGAAATTTTCCGTTGAAAAAAGACATCGGGAGAAAAATGGGGGAGAGGGGAATTTTTTACTGATGCGCTTCCTGGGGTTATGTGCTTTTTGGTGAGATGTTTTGGGTCTAGGGGCATGCAAACAGGTATGGGCAATGATTTTCTTGAGTTGTAGGCCTAGGGCTACTTATGATCTGTTTGTGAGTGGGGCTTGGGTTGCTGACTTACAGAGGTTTTGGGTCTGACAGCTCGCATCTCAAAGGTGGGGAATGGGGGTTTTCATAGGATGGGGGTGCCTGGTTTGAGTTTCTACATGTGGGGTAGGTACAGGAGGTCATGAGACATGATACGATGGGAAGAGGGCGTGGTTTTTGGTCTGTTTGGGGTTGGGGCGTTGGTTGCAGGGACGCTTCGGGGCAGGGACACTCTCGCTCGCACACGAAGGGAGAAATGTATGGGAAATTGTTATGACATATGAATTTGCGTTTGCTTTATCCTGGGTTGATGCTTTATAGTGTTTTTGATGAATTTTGGTGAGGCTGAGGGTACATATAACATGAGAACTTGGGGTTGGAAGGTACAGAAACTGACACAGGCACGGACGGTTTTGTGGAGGAGAGGCGTTTTCGGGGCTGGGGAAGGTGAAGCACAAGGGGTCTCGCAAGGGGAAGAAAGAGGGGGAGCGAATCTGTCGGAATTGGCAGGAAAGGAGGGGTGATACGAACGCGGTTTGGGGACGGGACAGGTCGGTAGGTCAAGGGGGGTCAGGCTTGTTCGCGAAGAGGAGGGAAGCAGGCGGGTTCCCACTCAAGGGAGTATGCAAGGGGGTCGGGATCTGCAAGGGGAACTTGAAAGGAACGTGAAATTCACAGTTTAAGAGGGGTTTTGGACGGGGGTAAGTGGACGCACAAAAGGGGGCAACAAAAGCAGCGGGTATAGCGCACAACAAGCGCTGAGGACACACCAACTCGCTCGAAGGGAGAATTTTTGGGGCTCTTTGCGGGCTTTTCCAAGTGGTGAACTATTACCGGTTTTGGCCATATCACGAATTTTGATGTCTTATGGGGAAGGGAAGCACAGACACAGGGTGGAGGTGCGTAGAGGGATATTTGGGGAACTTGAAGGGACGTGGAAATAGGGATTTTAGAAGGGGCAGATTTGGGGGAGAACTTGAAGTAAAACAGATAATGGGACCCTTTTGGCCCTTCTTTAGGTGCACGATGGAAAATAAGGAGTCTGACAAGGCGGAGAAGGGGGAGGACACACGGGGTTTAGAGGATTTCTGGCGTGAGAAGTGGGAGGAGGAGAACGAAGAGGGAGAGAGGGGGATGTGGATAAAAGGGGAGATAGGAATAGGCAAGGATGTATACAAGGAGGTGGTAGCGACAGCTAAGGAATATGAAACCTTGCGGGAACAACTGTTAGAATGGGAAAGGAAGAGGGAGGCCTGTCCTCACGAGCTCGAAAGGAGACGGGTGGCAATGATCAAGGCAGAAAAGGCGAAAATATCGATCTTGATGCTGGCTGAGATGAGACGGGCACGATACGTTTGGAACCAAGAGGCAACGGAAAACCGGCGGCGGTTCAAGGAATCTTTGAAGTTTCTCAAACGGGAGAGACGGGAATATGCGGAACCAGGGAGGGATGAGGAGCGGGGAAAGCGAGAAAAGGAAGAGGGGACGAGTACACTCGAGGAACATTGTCAACCTTACAAAGAGCCAAAAAGGGAGAGTAGGAGAACGAAGGGGAGGATCATACACACCTCTCCCTACTTTAGATGTGAAACGCTTATGGCTTCGAACGAACAAGACGAAGGGGGAAGGAGAGAAGAACGGAAGGAGAAGGTTGGGGCAGAACCTATACGGGAGGCCAAGAATAGGGATATATCGGAGGAGGACATAAACGACGATACACTATGGGATGCGGGGGAGTGCAGGATTGATAGGGATGTGTATGGGATTCGTGATCGATTGAAGGATTTGGCGAAGACGGCGGAAAAACTCGCCACTCGGAAGCCGGGATCACGACAAGCGTTGGTCACGAGTCTGGTCCAAGAACCACAAGCAACAGGTGGAGATGTGGAAGGGGTTCGAGACACTGTGTTCGCTAAGGGAGAGGAAATTGACCGAGGTGAGGAGGAGGAGAATGGTTGAAGGGGTGGAAGAAGATGAGGAAACGAGTTATTGGGAAAAAGCATTTACCGACGAGGAGGGGGTCCTGGATGCGGAGATATTTGGAGAAGGGGAAATACAAGTTGCGAGAGATATATATGAAAAAGTAGTTCGGAGGTGGAAGAGTTACGAGAAAAAGAGGAAGGAAGTCGTGGCTTTGGAAGCGGGAGGGGAAGCAAGTGCGGAGAGATTGACGGAACTAAGGGCGGAAGTGGACAGTGAGTGGGAGTGTTTGGCAACGTTGGAAGACATGGCTCGTCAGCGGCGTATCTGAGGGACGAAACACGGGCAATGATGGAAGAGGAGGATAGGAAGGAGGAGAGGAGAAGGAAGAGGAGGAGGAGGGATCGGCGGCAGACACAAGACATAGTACCTCCTGTCACTACTTTAGGACAGAGTACGGCATCGGATGAGCAAACGGGAAATAAGAAAGGGGATACCGGAGGAGGAAAAGAAGTTGGGACAGATAGGGGGAGTGGAATATAAGATGGATGAGGAGGCTCAACGGTTTGTAGAGGAAATAGGATATCAGTTGGGTGAACGGGTGGGAGCGATTATGGAGACGGATGGGTTCGGAAGGATGCGAGGTGGATGGCGATTAGAGCAGTATGGGAATTACAGTATCGTTGGTATAACAACGACGAGGGTTTGTGGAGGGTGTTTGCCACGACAGAAGAGGCGCAGTACCAATATAGTTTCATGGCCATATTGACCAAAGTACAGGGAAAATGGACGCGGAGAGGATTCATACGGCATGGGCATGTGCAAAAGGAAAGGTGGAACATGCGAAGAAGTGGGAGAAGGTTTTGAAGGACCGGGGGGAGGACAGCTGGAGGATGTTTGTGGGACCGCTGCGGATCAGGAGTATCATAGAAAGGGTGGAGAAAATCACATCGGACAAGGATTGGGACAGTCACGAAACACGGGCATGGATTAAAACATTAGAACGAGAGCGGGAGCAACAGAGACGAGAGGAGAAGGAACGGAATAACGCAGTGACCGATCAGGATGAGGCATCTGACAGGGAGATAGAGAGGACGTGGGAGGAACCAAGGAATGAGGAGTGGATCGGGAGACTGGAGACGGGCGAGGCATCTGACAGGGAGGTAGAGAGGACGGAAGAGGAATCGAGGAAGGAGGAGGGGATCGAGAAACTGGAGACGGGAGCGGAAGTAGTGGAGTGGATGCAAGGCCTATCTAAGGAGACGTGGGACGAGTGTATGCGGGAAGAGATATAAAGGCGGAGGGGAAGGGAAAGAGGGATAGAGCACAAATACAGATAAGGTTGACTTCAAAGAAACAAAAAAAAAAGGAAAACAAACGGGGGTATAAAACAATCCAGGAACGGGAAACACGGACTTGGGGGTCAGGGGAGGATGTAAAGTGAGCGGATATAATAATTCCACGGGAACATGTGTATATGGGGATCACGGTTTCAATTATAATATACTTTACACTTCAGAATTCGAGATGGAGGCACAACCTGTGGTACCGGAGTTCAGAGAGGACGAGGACGTGGGATGGACGGCAGCGACCATTCGCAAGATACCGTTTACACCGGCGAGCCGACGGAAGGACCCAATGCGGTACACGAAGGCTAAGGCAGAGGCACTGCCGGCGGCATCGGATCCGACGTGGGCGAGGAATCCACCAACTATGTCACATGTTTTCAACGACTTGATGCAACGTACTCCGGAGATGGCACCGGAGATATACAGGCAGTTGTCGACGAAAAACTACAAGTCGTGGACAAAAAGGGAGGATGAAGGGGGCATATACAGCGAGGTGGAACAGTGGCCGACGTGGACGTGGCACAAGGGAAAACCTTCATACGGACCGGGGATGATGATGGTGGACCTGATCTATTTGGCGGAAGCGCTGTACGTGGGGGTTGGGTTTTACCGGGACAAAGTGAGTAGAACGAAGCTTCCCAATTTCGTGATTAATCAGATGTTGGAGGAGGGGGTATATATATCAAACGGGGACATCAAGTCGTTGTGTATGGCAGCGGGGGCGCAGAGACGGGAGTTACAACAAGCGGCTGCAAAGATGGCGGATGCGATAACGAGATGGGACGCGGCGTTCTTTAGGAACCCGGCGGAGGAACTGGCGGATTTGATATTGAATTACCATACGGGTTGGGCACGGGGCATTAGAGGGTTGGCGGGGAAAGCGTACGACGCCATGCGGGAATATATGGCGGGGCCAACTGACGCGGGGGCAAGGATGGAGAAGAGGGATTCATCACTGTCCAAGTTGTTGGAAGAGGCGGCGGCGTTGAACGATGCGTCGACGGATGCGGAAAAGGAGGCAAACGGAAGGAACTGCGGCAATGGGTCTTTGGTTAGTCCATCCTCAATGGATGTGTGCGGGGATGGTATACGTAGATCAGGATTCGGATGGCGGCGACGGAAGCGGAAGCGACAGTAGCGTCCCCGGAAAAGCGGAAGAAAAAGAAGAAGAAGGGGAGGCAGTCGGAGCGAGCGGCGAGCTCGGATTCAGAGGAATCGGAATACAGATCGAGGTCAACGGAAGGGGGAAAAGGGGAAAGCGGAGGCGACGTGGCACAAGCAAGTCAAAAATCGACGGAAAAGAACAACGGGAGAGGATTCTTGGACAGCTTCGTAAGACGCAGTTACTGCAGGAACACGGGGATAGGCCAATTGTTGCGAGCAAGCAACACGAGTATGAGTACATGAACAAGGTACGTAACTTCATCGTGGCTTTGCGGAGTGAGGCTAAAGCGGCACTGTGTGGGTACGCGGCGGACCAAGTGTGCTACCTGTTGGGCAACTTGGTGGGGTCGGGAGACGAACACACGCGGTTACTTGACACGCAAGTATGGGAGGAGCGGTTCAAGAAGGAGTTCGGGGAACGAGGGGCAAATAACAAGAAGGTGGTGGTCGATGTCGCTCATTTTGTGTTCGCCGACGTGTACCACTTTAACCAACTTCTGGACAAGGGGGACGAGATAGAGGCGCTGAAGGACGCGGCGCAGGCTCTGGTTACGAAGAGGACGGCATTACGGGACATCTTTGCCAGTATCGCGGGGCTCAGTCTGTTGCACGAGAAGAAAGAGATATACCCGATGCCTATGGTTCTGGCGGGGATATGGAAGGATAAAGAGACGAAAGCGGTGGTTCCGGAGATTGCGGCACAAGTGGTGGCGTTGGGGGATATCACGGCGGAAGGCAAAACCCGATGGCAGGGATTGAACACAACCTACAATCCGGTCGGCTGGGTATTACATAAGGAAGACCCGGCTTTGATCGATCGTGTGATCACATCGCCAGCGGTGATCGCGAAGTGGCCACAGGCAAGGTACAACTATGGAGGCAGCGGGAAACTTTCGGGGGGGTGGACGACCACGACAGTTCACGCAAGGGGGAGGGGATCGGGCGCCAAGGCATGACGGGGGGAGACCACGGGGCTCGAGGTATAGGGACGGAGGATACCAGAGGGGACAGGAGCGGCGACCGCCACAAGTGTTCCACGCGGATCGGGCGCCTTGCAGAGGGGAAAAGGTGAAGTTCGACGCGGAATTCCATAACAGGCTCTACCAAACACGGAACTGAAGGGGCAGCCACGGTACCCACCGGACTCGGAATTGATCGAAGGTTTCCCGAAATACACAAGGAGGGCACTCAGGTCAAGGAACTGGGATAAGGATTCGTGCTACACTGCTATAGTTATGCACTGGCTGGGGATCAAGGGAAATTGCCAAGTGAGCCGAGGGATGTCAATGAACATGTGGCACGACAACTTGGATACTTGCAGGCAGCAACACAGAGACGAGGCGTATTGGGAGCTCAAAGAGGCGGTGCGACACTGCATGTGGCAACTGGGAGGGCTGGAGGACATGTTCCCACCGGAAGAACTCCCGGCGCTGAAGGAGTTCAACGAAATCAACATCAAGGCGAAGGGATGGACACGAAAGGATAAGGGTTACTACCACCGGGCAGCCAACATGCGACCCAAAAACACGGATGGGGAGCGGCGGGAGGAAGGGCGAGACGGGTACCGGAGGAACGACAACAACAGCGGGAGAGGACCGCGGGGGTGGATATCGCGAGGAGTATCGAGGAGGAGGATTTCGAGGAGGTCGGGGTAATTATGCGACGACGCCTAGACCGGGGATGGACAAACAGGTACAACCCTTGATATATGGGAAGCGGGGTGTTGGGAAAGACACAGCGGGTACAAGCGGAACACCACACTCTCATTTGCCATATGTGCATTCGGATCGACAGGGGTTGATTGCAGGGGCTGGAGCGGGAACGCAAGAGCGACAGGGACAGCAGGAGGGCGCGGGATTCATCGCGGGTACGGAACAAACAATAGAGGAGATGGAACGGGAACATGACCGCACTCATGCTATATATGAACAGGAGCGACCTCCGCGGCAAGAGGAAGCGCGTCCGCGCAGGTCTAACAGCGACGATGACGTAAAGATCGTGGGGGTTTCCACGGCAGGTGAGCCAGGAAAGAGTGAGGGGGGGAACACGAACGGGAATGGGGGTTTGACGTATAACAGGGGAACGGAGGGCGAGGCAACAACAGCGACGGGGCGACGGATCGGGATACGGGAGCCCGGAAAGGGACGAGATGGGAAGGAGCTTGAAGAAACGGGAGTACGTGGATCTGACATAGGCAAAAAGAGGGGGCGGGAAGAGGTGATAGAGGAGAGACAGGGAGAACGACATGCAAAACAGCAGAAGGCAGGGGAGCGAGCATGTAGCGGATCGGGGGTACAAGGAAAAGGGTACAAAGAGGGCGAGAACAGTGAGGGTGAGAACAAGGAGAGAGAGAGAGAGAGAGAGAGATTAGAGGGGGAGCGGGAGAGAAGTGAGGGGGAGAGGGTGGCAGAGGAAAAGAAGCGAGAAGAAAGTGACAGAGAGAGGGCACGGGAGCAAGAACGACAATTGCTGGAGACACACTGGAAGGTGAGTCAGAGGCATGAGGCGATGCGAGCGACGCCGTCGGTTAGTCAAATTAAAAGAGCAAATCTCCCACTGGCGTATACTCGGGTCAAGTTGAGGAGTTTGGGAGGGGATGTGGTCATCGGCAACGATACCATGGCGGCCATCAGCGTCATCGGAAAACACTTCTTGGATAAGCACGGGCAACAACCATGGTTCCAGCAGCGGTTTCGGGCGACACGGGGTTGGGTAAAGGGTGTGTCGGGTACGACGGCGATGACGGGCACGATACTGCTGGCGTTTGATCTGGAGGGGGGCAATACATATACACACAGGTTCTGGGTCATTCCGGCATATACAGGGGGACTCCTATGGAGTTTTGACGCTCTGAAGCGTATGCACACTCACATCGACTGTCACAGAGAGGAGGTACGGTATGAACGGGGAGAAAACGCTCCGGTATATCGAGTGGTGGAATACGACGCAGAGGAGGGACAAGGAGACATACCGGGGGCATGGGTGGCGAACTATTTCAGGGCGGCACGGATAGAGATTGAGAAGGGAGCGGAGAATAAGGCAGCGGAACAGGAGGTTTTTGCAATTTGAGAACACGAGGGGGAAGAAGAGGAGAGCGAGTCGGAAGATGAGTGAACGAGGGCAAGAATCGTCGCTCTGGTCGACACGAGGTTGGAGTATTTCCGGAAACAGAGGGAGGAGGCCTCGGACGGTTTCCGAAACACGGGCGAGATTTGGGATACCAACATAAGGAAATGGATACACGGGTGTTGCCTATGGCACAATATGTAGTATGCAATACGGGCAAACCTAGCCAGGCCAAGGTGGAGATTTTGAATTTCCTGCAGGAGCGGTGGGGAAGCCCACCCATGGTAGCGGATTCGGTGTCCCAGATCAAGAAGACATTGAAAAATCTGCTTTCACACGGGGATTTCACAATTATGTTTCCGGTGGGAAGGAGAACGGAGATGTGGTACGATGTGGAAGATTTTTTAATCGCAAACCCGATACCGATCCCGAGTTGCACACAGAAGTTGATAGTGGCCTGCCGACTCGGCTCGAGGACGATAGCCAGGCGGTACCGGGAGGAATTTCTGAATCGGGATCTGGCTTCCATTCGGGATGAGGCGTTACGCACATAACCGGGGTATATTTATTATCACAGAACACACGCCATTCAGTATGCCATGATGATAGACCAACTGGCAAGATTTGCGGACCAAGAGCGGAAGACACCAACCTTATATCAGTCTAGGGAGGGTTTAGACGGGGATGGAACAGAGGTAGCGGTGGACGATATACAGGGGCAAGCAACAGAGGAGCAGATCAAAGAGGAGACGGATAAGGCGAGACAGGCGCTACAGGAACAGTCGGAGACATGGGAAGGCACTTCGGAGGAAAAGGTTGCGGCTATGGGGGTTATGGAAGACAACATCCAAGTTTTCGGCCCTTTGGAGGGAGGATCGGTGACAAGCCACGTGGCGGTTTTCGAACGAGAGATGGGGCAAGAGGTTTCGGGGATAGGACGGCCTTCGCGGTTAAGCCATCATGAGGATCGGATTGCGAGGGAGATGACGGCGGAACTTTTGGAAAAGGGATTGATCGAGGCGCGGCTATCGGAGTATGGGTCTCCGGTACGCATGGCGCTGAAACCAGACGGAACGTTGCGGATGTGTATCAACTATTGGAGGATAAACGAAATCATCAAGAAGATAGAGACGCCGGTGCCAGACGTGAGGAGGGGAATAGAGATGTTGCAGAAAGGGAAGATATACTCGACGTGGGATTTGAAGAGCGGATTCTGGCAGATTCCGTTAGCGGAGGAAAGCCGCTACCTAACGGCATTCATGGTGGGGATGACAACCTACGCGTGGAAGGTGCTGCCGATGGGGTTGAAGGTGGCACCGGGCATATTTCAGCAGGCGATGACAAAGATGTTGGGTGCGAATTTCCGGGACGCGGAATTTGCGGAGAAGTACGGGGATACGACGGGATACGCCTTTGCGTATTTGGACGATGTGGTCTTTTTCTCGAACTCGGTAGAGGAACACATACAACATTTGCGGGATATTATGAGACGGGTAAAAGCGTTCGGGTTCAGGTTGAATGCTAAGAAGTGCCAATTCTTGCAGAAGCGGATACAATATTTGGGGTACGACATTGAGAACGGGACGTCTTCCATTGCGAGGAAGAAGCGGGAGGCGGTTGAGGCTATGCCCTTACCGGCGACGAAATCCGACTTGCATTCTTTTGTGTCCTTGGCACAATACTACAGCGAATTATACCGGGGTTCGCGAACATCGCGGAACCAATACGGCTGTTCATGAAAGAGGGCAAATATGGTGCGGGGGGTGATTGGCCAGCGGCAGTCAAACAAGCGGTAAAAAACTGAGGGATCACATCTGATGGACCCGTGGGGCGAAGGGGGTACGGTACTGCAGCTTCCCAATTTTAGCCGGAGTTTCGTACTCGACACGGATGCGTCGGCATACGCAATCGGGGGGTTCTACAACAAAGGGATGACGAGGGGCGCTTGCGGCCGGTGATGTTTTTGAGCAGGCGGATGACGAGGGCGGAACAACAGTACTGCACACGGCAGAGGGAGGCATTGGCAATAGTATGGGATTTCAAGAAACTGCGTGACTATCTGTGGGGGGCAAGGGGGACAACGGTGCGATCGGATCACAACAATTTGCAGTGGTTAATGTCACAGGACCACACGGGGAGATTGGCGAGATGGCAGTTGGAGTTATCCGAATATGACTTCACGATTGAATTCATATCGGGTAAAGAGAACTATCGTGCAAAGGCTGGGGGTGCGCCGGAGGAGAAAGGAGCGAAGGAAAAGGAGACAGAGATGGAGACAAACGCGGACGATAAGGGTGAGCGGGAGGAGCGACAAACCCCTTCTGTTTTTGCTTTGAGGCCGGTATACGATGCGGGGAAGAAAAGCGGCATGAACCTAACTAGATTTCACTTCAAAACGGCAGCAGCGGTCTTGACGGTCTTGGGAAAAATGGATTTAGAAGAGGAGGAGCAGAGGGCGAATTTCGACGACTGGAAACCCATCAACGGTATGGATTATGTGACGGAGGTAGCGGAAATGCATAGAAATAGGAAGGAGGCGCAGAGGGAGGATGCGCGGTTTTATGAGGCGGCTCACGGACGATCAGCGGATTGTTGTGAGGAACACGGGTTGGAAGATGCGCGCAAGGGATACGAGGAGGAAATTTGGAAGGAGGCGGTCCAGGGGGAGCAAACGGAGGATGAGATGAGGGATTTGAAACCTTTTCCGTGGCGAACCATGCCCATGATGGGGAACATTGTGATTCCGACGAAGGCGGAAGCGGCAGCGGGTCGAACGGAGGCGAAGCCGGAACTCATGTTGCGGGACACAGACCCAAGCCGAGTATCCTTGGAGCTGGAAAACAAGACGGAGGATTAAGTTTGCGTCGGCGGATATGTTCCGCAAGCTCACGAGGGACAGTGAGGAGTGGAAGAGGTTCATTGCACACCAGGAGAACCCGACGGGGATTTCAGCGGATGGGGATAAATATAAAGTGGCGGAAGGAGAAATACACGTACTCGGACGGGCTGATCTGGTATTTCGGGAGCGGGGCCCAGAACAAGGACGATCCGGAACGGTGGGTGGTGTGGGTGCCGGCAGAGTTACGGTACGCGATTCTGATAGGGGCACACAACTGCCCTTTACAGAATCACCCGGGGCTGGATAGGATGAGGTGGTCTATGACTCGACGGTTCTAATGGGATACGATGGATAAGGATATCAAGAGTTTCATTTCGGGATGTGGGCCATGCCAGAGGGCGAAGACGGTCTACGACGCGAACAAGGGGCTACTGGGGCAGTATGACATAACACGGGATATATTTGATACGATTCACATCGATTATGTCGGGCCTTGGCCGGAAGCGGGGGAGGGTCGATACAAGTATATCCTCACGATTATTGATCGGGCCTCTAACAATGTGATTGCGGTCCCCACGGCTGACGACACCAAGGAGACGACGGCCAAAGCACTGATTGATAACGTATTCAGCCGAATCGGGGTGCCTAGGAAGATCATATCGGACAGAGGAAGCTCCTTTATTAATTGGGTGTCGAACGAGCTCAGCGCATACTACGGGTTTAGATGGGATTATGTTACGGCATACAATCCAATGGCCAACGGGAAGATAGAGAGGATGCATCGGACGCTGAAGGCGTCCTTGAAGATCTATTGTCAGAACGGGCAAACCAAATGGCCAGAGGCACTGCAAGCGTTTACCTTCGCGGTAAACAATCTGGGTTCTTCATCTTTGGGGGGTAGGGCTAGATTGTGCCCACATCAGATGGTGTTCGGCAAGGTTTTAACCACACCACAGGACGTGATGCAACACAAGGCATTATACCAGCCGTTGGAGCTGATGGCGGTGAGATTACGGGCCCTAGCGGAAGCGGAACAAATCGTGACCAAACACCGGGAGGCGGCAATGCGGACGGAGGATGAGAAGGGCCAACAGAAATACAAGCACGTAGAGTTCAGGGAGGGGGGTGCAGTGATGCTATACTGCCCAAACGTGCCAGTGGGGGTATCAACCAAGCTCTATGAGAAATGGCAGGGGCCGTATCAGATTATGAAGCAAACCGCGGCCTATAACTATAAGATCAGACACCAGAGGACGAAAAAGGAACAGATAGTCCACGTTCGGCGACTGGTAAAGTTCTCGCCGTACTTGTTAGATTACGAAACGGAGCAGGATGCCTTGGAGCGGACGGCGGATCAATTTGGAAACCCACGACCATTGTTGACACGGACGCAGAGGGCGGAGGAGATTGCGAGACTGAGGGAGGAGGTGACGTTTGAACAGGATGCGGAGGAGAAGAAAAGATTGCAAGACGCAATAGAGGAATTGGAGACGGGTTCACATGAGAGGGTTTCACAGAAACAAAAGCGGGATGAGGAGAAGCGGAGGGAGGAGGACAAGAAACGGGAAGCGGAAGGAATACAAGGCGGGGGGGGGGGGGGGAAGCAGAGGGAAAAGGCGTGGAGGCGCAAGGGGGTCAAGACAAGCGAGGTACAGGAGGGCCATCGAAGCCGGAGGCACCGGAAGGGCACTTGGGGATCAAAAACAAGCGAGGCCTATGGGTGGAAAAGGCGGCAGAAATTGATAAGATCAAGTGGAAGACGGGCAAGTTCTACTTGATGATGCCGGCGGAGAAAGAGGTAAGCGATGATACACTGGATGATTTTTATGTCATGAGGGTTTTAAGTCAGGGGGAGACGTCACGACATAAGGCGGGAAGGAAATAACGCCGGTGATGCAGTTTTGGAGGAGTAGTGACGAGGTAGCGGAGGAAAAGATGGGGCGGTTTGATCCGGTTTTTCTGGAAAAGGCGGGGAAGAAGCGAGAAACGTGGGATGCCACCATCAAGTTGGACGACGAGGATCATATCCCATACACCATTCAAACGAGGCCGCGGTTGGTGCTGAACGTGCCGTTCGACCTCACAGAAGAGAGGCGGATACCGGCACAGATTTGGGACGAAATAGATGCAGAAGGCTTGCCTTTCGATATTATCGGCGCTCCACCAGCAGCTGTTGGATCAAGAGGCAAGAAGCGGCCTACGACGGGTGGTCGGATGACACGGGCAAGAGGACGGGCACAACAAGGAAGGAGGTGATGAATGGGTGACGAGTGAGAAGATAGAATCGTCGGAGATATACCGTAACCGAGAATTTCCGTTACTGGATTTGTCCTTTGTGGCAAATTCACGTAAACCTATTCTCTGCCGACCCTCCTTGCCATTTGCCAATATAATAGCATATTTCTCTACGAGTACAGGAAGAATGTGCAACTTACAGTTGCACAATCTACAATTCATCCTTTTTAGACCTTCTTGATTTATCTAGAATAGAGTTGGTCTCCGTCGGGACCTATGTAGACCAACCAATTAGAACGGATAGCAATAGATGGAACGGATAGGGATTTTAGTTCTTGTGCTTAAGCAGCACTGTTTGTATTCAGTATTGAAAGGTAACCAAACTGCAAAAGTGAACTGAGAACACTTGGAATATAATAACGGAATAGTAAATACTGGGACGCCTGTATTGACTAGTTATTGCTTATAGAGTGTGGTCAATTGCTTCACGGCATTGTCCACCCTCTGCGCAAAATACCTTTTAATCCGGCGAGTACCATTGCCCGTAGTCTAGTAAGTCTTCCGGCTCGGAAGAACTGCTACTCTGTCGGTTAATGAGCCTTGCACGCGAGAAGACGGGCAAGAAAAACCATATAAACAACATTCCTGAGCTTGAACATGTCTTTGAGGACCGGTTTCAAACTTGGGAATTCACGTTTAAGATGGTAGCAACCTCTGAGAGTTCACAGCTAGGGGACATAGTCAGTTTCATAGCAAAGCATCCAGAGAAAGCTGAAGAAAGGTACCCATGGGATGACACAGCCAAACCCATACCCCCCCCCCCCCATACCGGTATGATACCGGTATGGGGGGGGGGTATGGGCCATACCCCCCCAAGAAGGGGGGG
Organism: Paulinella micropora; assembly: GCA_019918135.1. Lineage (NCBI taxonomy): Eukaryota > Cercozoa > Imbricatea > Euglyphida > Paulinellidae > Paulinella > Paulinella micropora. The sequence goes on from WBZZ01003935.1 coordinate 16,324, forward strand.
TATGGGCCATACCGGGGGTATGAAGGGGGGTATGGGGGGTATGGAGGGGGTATGGGGGGTATGGAGGGGGTATGGGGGGTATGGGGGGTATGGAGGGGGTATGGAGGGGGTATGATGGGCCATACCCCCCAAAAAAGGGGGTATGACCATACCCCATACCTCATACCCCATACCCCATACATACCCCATACCCCGTACCTCATACCCCATACCCCATACCCCATACCGGTACCTTCCATACCCTCCATACCCCATACCCCATACACCATACCCCATACCCCATACCCCAGACGATATGAAAATTCTCTAAGTATGGGGTATGGGGTATGGTGTATGGGGTATGGGGTATGGGGTATGGTGTATGGGGTATGGGGTATGGTGTATGGGGTATGGGGTATGGAGTATGGAGTATGGGGTATGGAGTATGGGGTATGGGGTATGGGGTATGGGGTATGTATGAGGTATGAGGTATGGGGTATGGGGTATGGGATATGGGGTATGGGGTATGGGGTATATATGGGGTATGGGGTATGCGATATGAGGTATGGGGTATGGGGTATGGGGTATGGGGTATGGAGTATGGGGTATGGGGTATGGAGTATGGGGTATGGGGTATGGGGTATGGGGTATGAGGTATGGGGTATGGGGTATGTGTATGGGGTATGGGGTATGGGGTATGGGGTATGGGGTATGGGGTATGGGGTATGGGGTATGAGGTGTGGGGTATGTGGTATGGGGTATGGGGTATGGGGTATGGGGTATGGTGTATGGGGTATGAGGTATGGGGTAAGGGGTATGGGGTATGGGGTATGTGGTATGAGGTATGAGGTATGGGGTATGGTGTATGGGGTATGGGGTATGAGGTATGAAATATAAATAATATTAGTAGTAGCTTGTTTAACATATTTATTAATATAATATTTTTGAATAATAAAACTAGTGATGAAGCTTAGAAATTAAAGAAAGTGATATTGCTTTACACTAGTCACTATGACATTCACACTACTTACCATTACTTGTAGTCGCAATACGTACTCACTGCCTACTTGAAGTATACGTCAAATAATATTAATACTAGCTTGTTCAACATATTTATAATGTTTTTGAAACATAAAACAAGTGAGGAAGCTTAGAAATCAAAGAAAATAACACTGTTTTACACTAGTGACTATGATACTCGTACTACTTGCCACTAAGTTGTAATCGGTATTAATTGTATTAATCAAATAATAAACATTACTTAAAGATTTTTTTAATTTTGTTCAGTGGTCTTTCAAGTTCACAAATGTTCTGAAATCTATCTAATAAATCATTACCAAGTTGAACAAAACCTGCTTGCGCTCGTGAATTAGCATTCATTGACACTACAGCAGCAAGATTTGCAGTAGGATTAGACTTGCTGTGTCTTTTGCGCACCTGCCCTCCCATAGCACGTTCACCAGGCATAGTCCATATATTTCTACAACTACCTATCTCTTTCATATCTTGAACAATATGTTCCATATGATGAAAAACAAATGCATGATCACATTCAGGTAAGTGCTCAAGTACTAGTTTTCTGACTTCGCGTTCTTTCTCTATCAAGTCATCTACATACTTTCCTGTTATGATAACTGAACCTTCGCTCCCAAACTTGCTGTCAGGATCAATATCACCAAATAGTTGTCTAAGCGCTTCCCAGGTTCTATACGGCCCATCCGCCAAACAGCCTGTAAAAATAAAAGAAACACATTTTAGATTTATAAAATATGTATTAATAATATTATAATTATAAAAACTAAAAGCAAACTTACGAAAAAATTAAACATTATAAGTACGTGCCATACCCGTATCAGTAACATCCATACCCGTACCAGCCATACCCGTATCAGTAACATCCATACCCGTACCAGCCATACCCGTATAGGGGGGGGGGGGGGGGGGGATGAGCTATATGAAGATATGAAATATGTGATATGGAAATAGGGGACACAGTTGAAATTCAAGATAAATAGATGATGTGATATGAATAATTAGCAAGCTACATGTATGGTATCGGTTACTGGGGGGGGGGGGGGGGGAAGAGAAAGATGGTATTGGTATTTTTACCTATATCCTTCGCGTCTTTGTAGCAATTAACTGCGTACTTCAAGCATTCATGCATTCCTTGATCCAGTACTGTCTTTGCTGCCCATAGGAACAGCAGTAGTAGAGTAACCAGAAAATGAACAAAACCTCAAAAAACTTGCATCCATTCTTTTCCAATACTTACTATTTATCTGAAACAACTTTTGCTTTCTCCTATATTCTAACTTTACTTCTTTTTCTCTCAAATACTTTCTTTTCTTTTTTCTTCTTTCTTTATCTCACCTTGTGTTCTGGGATTATTTTTACAAGGCTTAAAAGGCTTGATTTCGATTTTTCTCTGACCTTTAAACAATTTAAGAATAAAACGAAGCACTACGCCGTATCCTAAACTATGAGCAATATCTGCATTACATATACTTATAACGTATCTATCTAAATAAAAGAAGTGGACTTTTTTTAGAAAACCCTTCCACTGCTTCGCCTCTAATCTCTGCTGCATTTCCGTAAAATTCATCATCGAGATAAGTTTTTCTCGCGAACGCTGCATCATCAGAAAGCCAACTTATACGTTTTTTATTTCCTTCTATTTTCTTACCTTTACGCCAGCAGTAATTACATCCTAATTCGCTTTTCTGATTCTTGTGGCACATGATATCAAACATAGCAGGAGAATCTGCACATATTGAAAATACCCACACCAATGACTCTACTAACTCAGTAAAAGTAGCCTCACACCAGGGCCAAGCATTTGAAGTTTTTTTTCCCATATGGCAAGATATCTAGAATTTCTGTGTTCCAGTTTTGTTGCGATCTTTTTGTTCAAAGTCTATGATTGAATTTCTAGCTGTACATAATGTCGGAGATTTCTTCCTTGCTCGTTTCCCTTTTTGAATTGGAGAAGCATCCCATGACCAACATAAAGAAAGCCACTTCTTCACATCCTATTGGGAACAAAAATTTTAAGTTAATTCAAAAATAATTTAATGAAAACACTGTACCTCCAGAGGTATGGATTTTAGATAATCTTCATATCGCGGACAGTTAATAGCGTCGCCAATGCTATCCAAAGGTCTATCTCTTATAGAGACATAGCCCTCACTTTGGATTTCCCTTGCTTTCTTGTAATCACGTTCTTTAGCTTCTTTCAGCAATGCACTTCGCGAGGGATGAGCACATAGTCCCGCAAGCCATTCCGGAATGCTATCAACATGTCAGACATACAAAGTACATGTGAATATGAAATGTGGTTAATTCCAGAAATTACGACACCCGTACGGGTATGGTCCATACCCGTATGGGGATCCCCATACGGGTATGGGCCATACCCGCGGATCCCCATACGGGTATGGGCCATACCCGTATGGGGATCCTCATACGGGTATAGCCCATACCCGTACGGGGATCCCTATACGGGTATGGCCCATACCCCCCCCCCCCCCCCCAATGAGCGAGGAATGTAAGCCACATACATACGGTGATGATCAGTAAAGCAAAGCATATGAAAGAATAAGTACAAATCAATTGCAATATCATATGTAATCCATTTCCCATACGAGGTTTTGCTCCATAATAAGTACAACTACCGATCCCCATACCGGTATGGTCCATAC
>WBZZ01003935.1:25000-47443 GCA_019918135.1 Paulinella micropora
CTGTTTGTGCGTCGGTGCATACATGAATGGGTTCGACAAGCAAGATACGCCGGAGGAGGCACCAGCTGCAGGTGAGGAAGCAGACGGTACATCTTCGGACTCTGATATCATCAGCAAGAAGAAGAACAAGAAAAAGAAGGACAAGGACAAGAAGAAGAAGAAGGACAACTAGAAGAAGAAGGGCAACAACAAGAAGAAGGGCAACAAGAAGAAGAAGAAGAAGAAGGACAAGAGACAGGAAAAGGAAGAAAAAGCTTCTGCTTCTGCTTCTTCTTCTTCTTCTTCTTTGCCTGTCTTGACGGTATCGATTCCTTCTTCTTCTTTTCTTTTTCTTCTTCTTTTTCTTCTTCTTCTTCTTCTTCTTCTTCTTCTTCTTTTCTTCTTCTTCTTCTTCTCTCTTCTGCTTCTTCTTCTCTTCTTCTTCTTCTTTCTACTACTACTACTACTACTACTACTACTTCTTCTTCTTCTTCTTCTTCTTCTTCTTCTCTTCTTCTTCTTCTTCTTTCTTCTTCTTTCTTCTTCTTCTACCGGACTATCCGTTCCGCCTTACGTAAAGGCAGTAGTCACCCGTCAGAGAGATCTTCCACCTGGCCTGAAATTAGAAAACGAGAGAGAGAGAGGAAGAAAATGCAACAACAGAAAGAGAGTGGAGTGCGACAGACTTCTTCTTCTTCTTCTTCTTCTTCTTCTTCTTCTCTTCTTCTTCTTCTCTTCTTCTTCTTCTTCTTCTTCTTCTTCTTCTTCTTCTTCTTCTTCTTCTTCTTCTTCTTCTTCTTCTTCTTCTTCTTCTTCTTCTTCTACTGCTACTACTACTACTACTACTACTACTACTACTACTACTACTACTACTGCTACTGCTACAACTGCTTCTACTGCGGCTACTTCTACTACTACTGCTGCTACTGCTACTACTTCCACTTCTAAAAAAAGAGCACCATTGATCGACGACAGCCCGGCGCGAAAGCAGCAGAAGTTAGTATCCAAGGAGGGGGCAAACTACAGTCAGGTGGTGGACGGCAAGACCATCACGGGTGTTCTTGTGAAACATTGGCCCAAATTCAACCTGGGTTTAATATTGGTCCCCCCCCCCCCCCTCTTTCTCTCTCTCTCATTCTCTCTCTCTCTCTCTATATATATATATATATATTTATACTCTATATATATATATAATATATATATCCCCCCCGTACCGGTATCGTCCCTCCCATACCGGTATCGTCCCCCCCCCCCCCACCCCTACCGGTATTTCCCCCCCCCCCTAACCGTACTTCCCATCCCCACCTCTCTCTTAGTATCCGTATATCTCTCTCTCTCGTCACTGTAGTTTGGTTCTGAGGTCAAGAAGTTGGTGGGTAAACCGAACGTGTTGGTGGGCGTGGATCCAAGTTGCGACGAGATTGGCATAAGTCGGACCGAGTACAAAGAGATTCAGGAGTTCATTACGTGCCGGGATGCGTATGAGCATGTGGATAAGGGTGGCAAACCAGTGGTAATGTTGATGTTTCTTGGTAAGGACTCTGTCGTGACGGAGGTTAAAGCCCCCCCCCCCCCCCCGAAGCCCGGGACAACTGACACTGATAAATCAGCTTTAGTCATCGAAGTTAAGGCAGATAAGGGGGAGTATCTCATGTACAAGGTTTTTTGGGATGACCCTGCAGTGCCCCAAGCAGGAGTAGTCGAATACCACGCGACGTAAGGAAACCCCCATACCCCCCCCAATTAGGGTTAGGGTTGGTTTGTTAGATTTTTTTTTTTTTTTTTTTTTTGTTCCATTGTGCAGGTATGTGGCGGAAACTTGTGCAGAATGCATCTGGCTGGGCAGCTTAAGCGTCTGCGAGGTGTGCCTCAAGCCAACAAAAAGTATCTGTGAGAGGAACTGCACCCATACCCGCATAGCCCATACCCCCCCCCCCCCTAACCGTCCATGTCGCTGCTAATTATCGATATTCCAGCAACCCTTTATCTTCCATTTCCACTGTTGTGTCCGATATTTCCATATCGTCTATTCCACATCTCCGTATCGCCCATCCGCCCCCCCCCCCCCCCCCCATACCCGTATAGCCCATACCCCCCCCCCCCCCATACCGGTATCGCCCCCCCCCTCCCCCCCTATCCGATACCGTCCATGTCGCTTGCTAATAATCGATCTTCCAGCAACCCTTTATCTTCTATTTCCACTGTGTCCCATATTTCCATATCGTCTATTCCACATCTCCGTATCGTCCATCCCCCCCCCCCCCCATACCGGTATCGTCCCTCCCATACCGGTATCGCCCCCCCCCCCCCTATCCGATACCGTCCATATCGCTTGCTAATTATCGATCTTCCAGCAACGCTTTATCTTCTATTTCCACTCTGTCCCATATTTCCATATGGTCTATTCCACATCTCCGTATCGCCCCCCCCCCCCATACCCGTATAGCCCATACCCCCCCCCCCCCCCTCATACAGTGTTGTTTGTCTAGGTGGCAAATGTTATATGGCCTGAGGAAGAGACAACCAACATAGATTATGACAGCATCGTCTTTGAAACAACAGATGGTGGCTTGAAGAATACTCCCTACCAAGTCGCAGTGACTTATCCCAAGCTTGGGTTGTTGACTGGGATATCAAATATGATTCACCCTGGAGAGTGGGTGCTTTGGGAGGTTAGTATTGTTATGGTCATATCTAATGTGCACGCATATGTTTGTATCTGGTTTCATTTAAACACACATCATAACGATGGAACGATGTAGGTGGACGATAAGTACCGAGATGTCATCAAAAGGCGGGCCCAGGCTATGCCCTGAACGCTAATTTTCCGCACAACAAATATGACCTTGCGTATGTTGTGAAGCGATGGAAGGAGCAAGGCAAGTTTTTTGATGATTTGTTCTATTGTCCGGACAATCTCAGCATGTCGATCTTTACTTCCCTTCGCAGGCCTGTGATCGGGGGCAGTTTACCAACGATTGGTGCAGAAGTGCGTGAGGATACTAGTACTGAGCCTGCCGCCAATGCCAGCGTAACAGCTAGCCAGGCTGTCACTGTACCTGCCGCCCCTGCCAGCGTAACAGGAAGCCAGGTTGTCACTGCAACTGCAGCACCTGCCACGCCCGCAAAGCAGACTAGCACGCAGTTAGAGGAAGAGTCAGCACAGTATGATGCAGGCTACAAAGAGATGGATCAAAAGTTCAGAGAGAAAGTGGTAAAAGAGTCTCAAAAGCGCAAATCCCCAGTGCCAGCTGCCGTCCTTGCCAGCGTAAGTAGCAAAAAGCCCAAAACATCGAGCTCTGACTCTGACAACGGGAGTGAGGGTGCAGAAGAGGAAGAACCGAACATAGAATGTTGTGCCTGCAATCAGAGAATCGATGTCTCTCATGGAGCTACGACCTGTATCCGGTGTACTAATCCGTTACACCTTGAACCACCCTGTCGATGTCTGTGTCCAGAGGGTGCAGAACAGAAAGAGGGTGCCGAAAAGGAAGAGTGTGCCAAACAGGAAGAAGAAGAAAATATCGAGCATGTCGAGGAGGAAGATAATCAGGAGGAAGATGATCAGGAGGAAGATAGTGAGGAGGAAGATGATCAGGAGGAAGACGATGAGGACTGGCTGCCGTCGAAGTAAGTAATTGCTTACTATCTAATTTTATTATTAATTATATAACTATTAATATAATAAAAGGAAAATTAGTTAGCTGCTAAATTATTAATGCTAAAAAGGTAACTTATTTTTATATCAATAATATTCAATATATCAAGAAAACCGGCCGGCAGTAGAAATGTTTATTTTTATTGTTTATCTAGATTTATAGCTGATTTTTATTAACGCTATCTATAGATTTATATCGAATATCCCTTACATACCCCATACCCAATACTTCATACATACCCTATACTCTATTCTTCACACCACATACCCCATACCCCTATACCCCATAACCTATACTCCATACATACCCTATACCCCATAACCTATATTAATACTCCATACATACGCAATACCCCATACCCCATACCCATACCCCATACCCCATACCCCATACCACATACCCCATACCCCATACCCCATACCCCATACCACATACACTGTACCCCATATCTCATACCCCATACCTCATACCCCATACCCCATACCCCATACCTCATACCCATACCCCATACCCCATACATACCACATACCTCATATCCCATATCCCATACCCAATACCTCATACCCCATACCCCATACCCCATACCCCATACCCCATACCCCATACCCCATACCTCATACTCCATACCTCATACCCCATACACCATACCCCATACATACCCCATACCCCATACCCCATACCCCATACCCCCATACCCCATACACCATACCCCATACACCATACCCCATACCCCATACCCCATACCCCATACCCCATACCCCATACTCCATACTCCATACCTCATACCCCATACCACATACCACATACCCCATACCCCATACCCCATACCCCATACCACATACATACCCCATACCTCATACCCCATACCCCATACATACCCCATACCCCATACCTCATACCTCATACATACCCCATACCCCATACCACATACCCCATACCCCATACCCCATACCCCATACCCCATACCCCATACCCCATACCCCATACATACCCCATACCCCATACCCCATACCCCATACCCCATACCTCATGATCATACCCCATACATACCCCATACCCCATACCTCATACCCCATACCCTATACCCCATACACCATACCGGTACCTTCCATACCCTCCATACCCCATACCCATACCCCATACCCCATACCCATACCCGTATAGCCCATACCCCATACTCCATACCCCATACGATATGAAAATTCTCTAAGTCCCTTCCCATGGGGGGGGGGGGGGTATGGCCCCATACCGGTATCATACCGGTATCATACCGGTATCATACCGGTACGGGGGGGGGGGGGGGTATGGGTTTGGCTGTGTGAGTCAGCATTCAGAGTTGATGAACAGTACAGTACAGAGTCAGACACTAGCGATAGTGACTCAATATCAGGTACAGAATCTAAGACTTAAACACCATTCCCCGAAGTGGGTAAGCAGACAACAGACGCTGAGGCCTCTAAAGCAAAAGAGAGCCAAGATGCAAGAATACGACCGAAAGAACGAAGTAGGCCAAGAAAGAAAGAAGAGCGAGAAGACGTAAGTTAAAAGAACGCAAAGAACACGCAAAAGCTATGCGTAAGCTAAGCCTTTACGTTTCTGTTGCCTTCAAGCATCCAACACTCATAGCTTTATTCATGACTGTCTCCGATGGCAACCCTATACGCATGATGGTGTTTGTCAAGCGCCGGTATGGGGGTGCCAACGCAGCAGGAATGATAAAGCGTATGCTTGTTTTCATTTCATCCTACCCAAGAGGGGACATTGAGTTGTGGCTGGATAGAAATAGGTATCTTGAAGAGTGTATTCAAAGGGATTACGGGGGTAAAATTCCGGACGAACTTTTCTCTTCTTTCCTCTTGCTGACGTTTAAGAAGCATACAGTTTTCGCGGGGTTGGATACTATGGTGTACCAACTCGGTCGCGAGGACCGTCTGAACCACCGTGAAGTAGAGAGAGTCATCCGCCAAGTCTGGCAAAATTTCCGTCTAAATTCTGGTCCGGAATCTCGTGGAAACCAAACTAGGCAGATGACACACAAACCCAACACATCCACACTCGTTCGCAGACCAGCTCAGAGTACTTTTGTAGCTGAGGAGAGCGAGGGTGACGAAGAGAAGGGTGGTTGCTACAAGTGTGGGGCAAAGGATCACTGGCGCGCGACGTGCCCAAGATTGCCTTGCACGCGTTGCAAGGGCAAAAAGCACAATCGTGCTCAATGTCCTCGTGCCAAAACAATGGTGTTATCACAGGGTGAGGATAACGGGAGAGATATTCCCGTGGAAGAGAGAGTTACTGTGCTAGAGGACGAAGCAATAGATCAGGTTGATGGTCTAGAGGGAGTAGGTGAGGAAGAGCAAGGGGAAGAAGAAGACGTTGATTTGTTTGAAGGAACTGTGTTTGTTTTGCATGGTGGTGGTGGTAAGCTAGTTGATGAGAGTGATGATGATGGTGATGCACCTGCTCCACCTCCTATCATACTACTGCCTGCCCCCACGACACCAACACACAATAACGAAACAAAATCACGAACACCAGCAAGAGGAGTAGAGAGGGCAAACACGATAAGAACAATTTCATTGCCTTCGTTGCCTACACCTGTTGCTGTGGTGCACTCTCTGCTCATGCCTCCACCCCCACAGCAAACAAGAACAAACAAAAACCAACATCAAACCAAGACAGGAGTGTGACCAAAACATTGGTGGGTAGGGAGATAGGTGTAGCTACACCATCACTGAACAACACTCCACGTCCAAACAACGCACCAACAAAGAAAGAAAGAGAGAAGAAAGCCACACAACAAGATCCACAAACAACAACAACAACCAAAACGACAAGCAAGGATAATCAGGCTGAGAGAATTTCAAGCACGAAGCAATGCTGCGGGAAAACTTCTCGGGGAAAACCTTGCAAAGTTCGTTTAGGGGCACATCTTTTCGGGTCGCCTCAAAGAATGGCAGATAGGCTGCACTATGATGACTTCTGCGGATATCACGCAAAACAGAGTGCCTATTTTCCGTTCATTGACTTAGAACAGCCAGCGACAGACAGACCACCAGCAGTATGAATTACCCAAACGAGAACAAGTTACGGGAAATTGCGAAAGAATTTCTCGATATGTTCGGTAATTTACGCTGTGTAGCTGAGGGAGAGGACTGGAATTATCAACCCCCACCTTGGGTTGCTAATCCTACCCCCTCAGCTACACTTAACACATTGACATGGAGATTTGTAGGTGACGACCAACAGACCGGTCGCGGCGTCCCGGGAAATTCCCAAACTGACCTTGCTGGGATTCGATGCTGCGTCTCCGCGCAACATGTCTGCCCTCAGCGTCCCTGAGGAAGAGGAACAGGTCAGTACCCCATCCTCCACTTCCACCATCATTCCCCCATCAGTCATTTCACCTTACAGACTTGTTTCCAGCATCGACTTGCAGACAGTAGGTGAGATAGCCAGAGAGCTGAAAAGATCAGGGGGAGTATGGGATGAGAGGAAAGTGATTGAGGTAGGAGGAAAGATAGACGAATATCTGACTGATGTGATGAGAGCCATAGAGCTAGTCACTGTGACTCACAACACAAGAAATAGTCCTAGCAGTCCATACTCCACCGAACATGACAACAAACACTCCACTCCAAACACACCCAACATACCCAACACACCGACTGAAGAAGGGATAGAGGTTAGACTAGACCCTACAGGTAAGTTTGTTGAGGTGACAGTTCCTCAGGAACTAATCACAGTTGCGTCTAGGGAGAGGATTAATCTGTTAGACAGACATGTGAGAGCAGTTATAACTAACTTGCAGGAAGAGCTGAAAGAACAGATACAGACAGGTATGCCTGATAGAGATTATGACCGAGATGACTCTGATGACGTCCCTGAAGTTATGTCATCAGAGCCCTCTGAGTCCTCTGAGTCTGAGTCCTCTGAGTCTGAGGAAGAAGAACAGACGAAGAAGAAAAGAAAGAAGAAGAAGTTGAAGAAGAAAAAGAAAGGCAAGAAAAACAAATCGAAAAAGAAACAAGACTCCACTACAGTCATGGCACACAGTAGGATAGCAAAGAGCAAACATGTGTACCAGGATAGTGGTGCGATTCAATTTGTCTGTCACGATGAGACGATGATGAAAGAGCTGAAGAAGATAGGTAAGGTAACATTCAGTACAGGGAATGGAACGAGAGTCATAGGTGAGGCAGGGTTGATGTGTGTAGATAGAGTAGATGGAGAGGGGCGAATGCATAAGATTTGCAAGAGTGCCTTTTACGATCCACTCACGCCAATCAACGTGGCCCCCACTGGCCCGATGGATCATTTCCATCACAGAGCAGTACTCCATCAAAATGGACAAATGTTCATCTTGAAGGGAGCACTGCCTGTAAAGGAAAAGAACATTCTAGCCTAAGGGTGCGCCTGAGAGAGAGAGAGAGAGAGAGAGAGAGAGAGAGAGAGAGAGAGAGAGAGAGGGAGGCGGGGCAGCAGGGTGGGAGAACCCAAGTATAAAACCCACACCCTCAGACAATAAAGGGACAATAGCAACAGCAAGAGAGAGTAAAGTGAGTATTAAATCATCTAAACTAATAATGAGCAATGCTGTTTTGTTTGTCAAGTACCCTTCTACTGTCAAGAGAGTGAGAGTGCTGCCTGTTAGTATAGTGCATGCTATGGCGGGTCATGTAAGCTGGGAGAGAACTAAAGCATTTGCAGACGCCGTAGGCATAAAGCTAATAGGTAGAGATGGTAGTGTAGAGAGTGCGAGAGAAGAGTGTAGAATGTGTGAGCCATGCATGATTGCCAAAGCTAGCGTGTTGCCTCGTTTTGCTTCCAATCATTTGCCTAGAGCAGAGAGAGTGGGAGAGATGTTACATTGCGATACGCAAGGCCCATGGAGAGTCATGTCACGGGAAGGGAGAAGGTATAAATTCACGGTTATGGATGATTTCTCGGGTTATGCTCTTGATTTCTACTTAAGACATAAAAATGAATTTATATCTTGCATACATAAAGCAATAGCGTTCATGGAGAGACAGACAGAAAATAAAGTTAAAGTTGTAGTTTGCGATCAATAATTCACGGCCCCAAAAGAGATCAGTGAGAAGTATAGTGATATTATATGGAAAGATGCTGCCACTGCAGATAAAGATGGCAATGCGAGAGCTGAAAGAATAAACGGGGTGACGGGGGGGCCTGCTCGCGCACTTAGGCAGCATGCTCGATTTCCGCCCAACTTTTGGGCGGAAATGGAGAATACAGCCACTTTGCCATATAATATTTTACCTATAACTAAAGGACAGCATAAGGGCACGTCGCCTTACCAATTACTATTCAAACGAGCACCACCATTGCACCAATTACGTCCAATTGCGTGTATGGGAGTGATGCACACAGGAAAGGTAAATGGTAAAGGATCGATGCCCGGTAAGTTAGTAAAGTTAGTAGGATACGATATGCATCGCAATTTATACAGAGTTTGGGACGAACAGAAGGTAATACTATTATCCGGATCGTTTCGATCTCAGTAGGGTAGGTAAGTCGATTGAGCCTCAGGTTGTATGGGAAGATGCAACTGAGGGGGAGATAGACACACAGCCAGAATTTGACGATGAACAAGACCACAGCAATCTCAGACACCGGGATAGCCATAGGAACTAGCCAGGTAGCTGATTTCGAGCCCAGTTCCACTGATAGTCCAGTTGCACCATTCCCACACAGTCCCACCACTACATCGCACACAGACAGTGAGGTAGAGGATAAGGTAGAGGCCAAGCTAGAGACTGAACATGAACCTCATGAGGTTGATGCAGTCCAGGGGGAGCAAATAGATGAGCGCATTAGTATAGGACCCGTGCCTGTAGATATGAACAGTCCAAGCGCGCAACATGACCCCACACCACAGTATATAGAGGGCAAGGCCCCAGCCAAGGGAGTTACTTGGGAACAGAGTGACAAGATATCAGCAGCGAACATAGTCAGCGGAAAAAGAGTGAGAAAGCAAGTAGATCCTTCCCGCACATCTACCCATAATGTTACTACTATGTATGACATGGATGATTGCATTTCACATGACGAAGCGAGTGAGTGGATGTGTTACATACATTTACCGCCAGACTTAGCAATAGAGGGTATGACACTCAAAGATCTACAGGCAGGGATAGATAAAGAGTTACGTTCTATAGCTGAGTTCAAGACCTACCAATGGGTAGACGAAAGTGAGGCTAGGAAAGCCGGAGTAAGATAGTTGGGTTAACTTGGGTGCATAAGGTCAAAACGGACCAAGATGGACTACGGTTCGTCAAGTCACGTCTGTCCTTAAGGGGTGACCAATTGCAACCTGGTATAAGTTGTAATCCTGAACAGCTTTATGTACCATGCGCTAACCACAGATCAGTTTTGATGTTGTGCAAGTTGGCAGTCAGTTATGATAGGAGACTGTACGGAGTTGACTTTAAAAACGCCTATCTTAATGCCGACATGATAGACGCCATATATGCTCGCCCACCACAAGGTGCGTCAGTGATAGGGAGAGTAGGAAAGATATGGAAGGTCGTCAAAGCATTATACGGAGCGCCACAGGCAGGAAAGCGTTGGTATGATATATTTTCCGGGCTTTTCAAACAGTTAGGCTTCATAACACTTCAATCAGACCCATGCATGTTTATGGAGCAAGGAGTGAGCTTAGGTGAGGGAATAGTAGGCGTCTTCCATGTAGACGATCTCATTTTCAATGGCACCCAGCAGACAGGCCTATGATAGATTTTGCGAGAGACTGGAAATGCATTTTCCCATTAAAAGACTCGGTTTAGCAAAAGAATTCAAGGGAATGGAAATTATTCAGACAAAGTCGGAAATTATCCTAAATCAGCAAAGTTACGCTCGGAAAGTTGTAAAATTTTACGGGTATGAACACTGCAAGCCCAGCGCAACACCCGGATCAAAAACTGACCCAATGCCAATGGACGAGCAAGCTAGACTTAGACAGTTTTCAATTCCACAGATAGTTGGGAGTTTACTCTTTTTGGCCAAGATGACTAGGCCGAATATAGAGGAAGCGCTCAATTCTGCAAGCGTAATGCAGACAGTAGATGTGGGGAAGACTTATTCCAAGCTAAGGAAGATAATCCGATATCTGAAGAACGATAGAGTACTTAGGTTCAGCAAGAATGATCTTAGTGCGGTAGGGAAGGCAGGACCGATAGGACAAATGACAGTTTGGCCCGATGCGGCTCACAAGGTTTGTTTAAAGACGGGTAAATCTCGTACTGGATATGTAGTCTTAGTAGGAGATCCCGTGGGTTGGCTGTCCAAACGGCAGTCGAAAGTTGCCCTTTCGTCGAACGACGCGGAAATTTTCGCAGCCAATGAGGCACTAAGGGACATAGCCATTTGCAACATGCGAAGTCAATTAGGCATCCCGGAGCCCAAACCATTTGATGTTCATGAGGATAACGCCCAGACCATACTAGCCGCGCAACGCGGGTTAGCCGGACCACGCACGAAACACTTGCCTTTGGAAGAACACTACCTACACGAGCTAGAACAGCAAGGCATAGCTAAATTTAGGAAGGTTGGTACTAAAGGACAGTTAGGGGATGTTTTGACTAAGTATTTGCCCAAGGATCAAGCAGACACGTTGTTGGACGTATTCCGCCCTAGATTGGATTTGGAAGCGCTTAGAAAGATAGCGCTCACGGACGAATAGGATAGACATAGCCTTAGTAGGGGGTACGAGGCAGAAATGGCAAAGTCACTGGACCGGGGGCCGGAAATGAGTCCCAACGCTCAATGTCGGATGTGTTTTACATACTACGAGGGTCAACCTCGCTATTTGTTACATACCCCAGCTTTGTAGGTTGTGTTTAGCACTTGGATCAGCCGACTTGGAAGTGGGCTGCGTCATCGACCGACTTAGTGCTTCTGGAATCAAAGTCGCTAAGTAGCCTCAGGCTCTTAGGGATTTTGCATCCAAAAGCACTCTTGTAGCGTGATAGAACTTGCCACTATGAATATTTGTGCTTTTGGCGTGTTTTTGCCGTGCGCTACCCCTTTCTTCCGTTGATAGGCATTTTAGGTAGTAGAGCATGGGACAGGCCCAGAGTGCCAGGCGGAGTCCCAGAGTTGCGGCCCTAGAGGCCCGTGATCAGTGCAGATTCGTAGCCACCACGTTCCAGAAGCTTAGCGAAAAGAAAACCCGGCATGGAACGGGCAAAGGGACTGAAAACTGATTTTGTTACTTTAGTTTTCCGAAAGGTACCCCTTGCCGGGGAAATGCTGCCATTTTTATTTTCACTAAGTCAGATTTATGGAACATGCTAAATAAATTGCATTTTCTTCAGAACTCATTGTTCTATGACTAATGCGTTAATTTGGCATGCCCATATTTCATATTGCATGTTTTCTATACATTTGCCTTCATAACTTTTATTATAATATTTAATGCCACATTTTATATGTTACGATATGATGTCCATGTCTATACTTCATATATATGGACAGTCTGTTTATCATATAAGCATGAGGGATAGCTAAATCATTAAATTTCACCGCAAATCGTATTACCGGATCAATATATACTAAGTCGACTTACTGACTTATTATATTTTGATTATATGATATGTTAATTTTTCCTATGCATGATCATACTTCAAGTTTCAGCCGGGATGGGCGCAACTTACCTTTTTCATTTTAAGGGGTTAGCAGAGCGTAGTTGATAATCGTCTTCTCGTCAGAGAGGCCTTACTTTACCGTGGGACGCCAGCCTTGCATATAATCTTACTGATATATGCATGCCGCGGTAAGTGGGGTAGCCACTTCTGACTCTACATCTCAGAGAGAGTGAGGGTAAGTAAATGACCTTCTTTGGGACTGGCTTTTCACCGCCAACGTGAGTGATAGGCCATAGACATGTTAATATTCATTTATGATCATAAGGTCCTTGGTGCGGACATAATAATAAATTATTTTATTACTAAGTAGTCAAGGCAGATAAGTTTACGTTCTTTGAGGGGGAGCGTCGGAGATATACCGTAACCGAGAATTTCCGTTACTGGATTTGTCCTTTGTGGCAAATTCACGTAAACCTATTCTCTGCCGGCCCTCCTTGCTATTTGCCAATATAATACCATATTTCTCTACGAGTACAGGAAGAATGTGCAACTTACAGTTGCACAATCTACAATTCATCCTTTTTAGACCTTCTTGATTTATCTAGAATAGAGTTGGTCTCCGTCGGGACCTATGTAGACCAACCAATTATAGAACGGATAGCAATAGATGGAACGGATAGGGATTATAATTCTTGTGCTCAAGCAGCACTGTTTGTATTCAGTATTAAAAGGTAACCAAACTGCAAAAGTGAACTGAGAACACTTGGAATATAATAACGGAATAGTAAATACTGGGACGCCTGTATTGACTAGTTATTGCTTATAGAGTGTGGTCAATAGCTTCACGGCATTGTCCACCCTCTGCGCAAAATACCTTTTAATGCGGCGAGTACCATTGCCCGTAGTCTAGTAAGTCTTCCGGCTTGGAAGAACTGCTACTCTGTCGAGAATAGGAATGGAGAAAGATGAAAGATGAGAAAGAGGATGAGAGAAGACGAGGTGAGAAGAATACGAACTGCGGGCAAATGACGGGGTGATGACGGTACTACCGAATTGCGGGTATATGATGGGTGATATTGGCTTCTATGACTTGCGGGTATATGAGGGGGTGATGACGGTACTACTGAATGGCGGGTATACGATGGGTGATATTGGATTCAATGACTTGCGGATATATGAGGGGATAACGGTATAAATGAATTGCGGGACTTTATAAGGGGGTGATGAGAATATGAATGACATACGAGTTCGAAGATGAATGAAGATGAGGGAGGGGGAGCGGTATACTTTTACTTTCACAGGTACGGCGACGGGCATGCGACATGCATTTTATACCAACAAGGTTCACATTGACGCGGGTTATACATACAAATACGGGAAGATTATTATGTCCTTCAGGCTCACGGATATAGGAATATGTAATATCATGTGACTTTACGGGTTGATGAGGGAAATATCAAACTGACATATCGGGCATAGCGGATATATCGGGAAATGAATGACATACATGTCTTATGCCTGATAGGCTCATGGGGGAAACTGGGGAGCGGACTGGCACAAGACTTTATTTTATTCCGCTCTGTGACGAGCGATGATATTGAACTTTATATATTCTTCTTATACGAGCGGGACATACGGGTTGAACGGGGGAATAATACATATTGACTAATCCAGTTTAGATAGAGAGGGGTAGAATAGCAAGGGGGAGGAAGACAGGGGATAACAAATAAGGATAGTCAATAGGATGGATAGGATAGTCGGGGTGGATGGAATAGTCAGAGGATAGAATAGTAAGAGGGGAGGGGGCGCGGGGCAGAAATGAGAAAGATGAAGAGGAAAGATGACGAGAAGAAAGACAAAGGGGGCAACGGGAAAGCGGCAACTCTGACACTCGGGTGAAGGGGGGCTGCGAAGGGGATCAAAAGGGGACATGGACCTTTTTGGGGGAGAAGGGATGGAGTGATGAATAGATGGGGGATGTGTATATTATTCGTGTTCTTAGTCCTCAGGTTCGTTTCAAGCATGGCGTTTCAGAGCCGGAGGGGCCTTGGTGGGGGTAGCAAAGGTCCGGGGGGGGGGGGAGCCTTTCCTTGCCTATGTTACCTCTGGGCTGGGCGACCGGGACTACAGCGCACCGATTATGAGGCTATTAAAAGCCAGAAGTATCAATTCGAGTTAAAGTTGGATTCGGCGTGACCGAGACGGGGGCGGCTTCGACAAGTTGGATTCGGCGTGACCGAGACGGGGGCGGCTTCGACAAGTTGGATTCGGCGTGACCGAGACGGGGGCGGCTTCGACAAGTTGGATTCGGCGTGACCAAGACGGGGGCGGCTTCAAAGGATTGGATTCGGCGTGACTGAGACGGGGGCGGCTTCAACACGGTGGATGCGGCGTGACCCAGACGGCGGCTGCGTCAGGGCACGAGAAGCAGTAACAACATATGGAGATCGATCGAACAACGGTGCGGCTTGGGGAGCATCGGATCGGCGGTTTCAACGGAGTCACGGAAGCGGGAAGGGAAGACTCGCTCAGGATAGTATAGACCGACGCTAGGTCGGGGGGACGTTGAGTGACTAGGGGCCGGTCACAAGGAATGGAGGATAAAGGGCAAGTTGTGGTCTCAACGGAGGGGGATGAATTTTCAGGCATGGGGTGGCGGAAACCCGATTCAACAGGCGACGAGGGGCGTAACGGGAAATTAACCAAAATTTTACATAATGTAAGTGTTGGCGTTTGGCCCAACCTACAATTTTGTTTAATTTGTTAATACGGGTACGGCGTCGACCGTCACTCAGGTTCGTATTTGCAGTATTTTTTGCAGTATTTAATTAGTTCAAAAATGTTCCAGTCCGACCGGGCCGGCTGAAAGGTTCAAATAACAATCATGATGCCTGTAGTAGTATTAATACGGGTGATATACTTGCCTGCCGGCTGAGTCGAGCAGTTGAAGTACGAAAGTAGTACGACAGTAGTATTAATAGTAGTAGTAGTAGTAGTAGTACTGAGTAGTAGTAGTAGTAGTAGTAGTAGTAGTAGTAGTAGTAGTATTAGTAGTAGTAGTAGTAGTAGTAGTAGTAGTAGTAGTAGTGGTAGTAGTAGTAGTGTTAGTAGTAGTAGTAGTAGTAGTAGTAGTAGTAGTAGTAGTAGTAGTAGTAGTAGTACTGGTAGTAGTAGTAGTAGTGGTAGTGGTAGTAGTAGTAGTAGTAGTAGTAGTAGTAGTAGCAGTAATAATAATACTTGAATAATAATAATAATAATAATAATAATAATAATAATAATAATAATAATAATAATAATAATAATAATAATAATAATAATAATAATAATAGTAGTAGTAGTAGTAGTAGTAGTAGTAGTAGTAGTAGTAGTAGTAGTAGTAGCATTCTATCCCGAGGTTGGTCGGCGGGGGCGTCAGTTCGACTCCTCGCGCGCATACTGGCGAGCGCGCTCGGGGGGGAGAAGGGATTATGTCGGCCCACCCGGTATATAATGGCAATACTGATCGTTCCGGTCTGTCGGTTAACCTTGGTCTGGAGATTACGGAGTCCCTACTTTAGGTATTCCTCAGTCTTCATATCGTTAGTAACAGTCGCAGTATCTGTTTATTAAATATCCTACTATCGTAACATTTCTCAGACTGAGAGTCAAGTTGCGGCGGGTGACTCGAGTCAGTCAGTCTGAGATAGTAGTACCCTGCTCAAGTTGGCAACATGCCGCCCTCACTTCGCCGGTGGCAGGCTACAGCCTGGTCCCCGGCGGAACTTGTGACTTCCCGGCTAACTTGGCTGGACTTGTCACCTTAACTTAATATCGGCCATAATAAAATCAGGGATACTGTTCGACTCCAAAGGCACGCAGGTGACTCTTACCGGCCGCACGGTCACCCTTTAGCTTTTGTCGGTTATTATCAAAAGATATTATTTATTGCAAGCCGGGGTGTTAATCCATCCAATTCCACAGCACTATGAAAATAACCTAATCTTCCTCCTCTGCAAAGAGAGGAAACCAGTATGGCGGAAAATGTAGGAGACTGTCAGAGCCAAGCAACAAAAAGGAAAAAGAGAGGCATTTCCCAGTGTCCCCTAACGATAATACTGATTATACGGCTTAAAAAAGTAGTACCGGTTACTACTAAATCATAATATTATCGTTTTCAACCGGCTCAAAAGTATATGAATAAAAACGGGTATAACTACATCTCAAAGAGATATAACTCTTCTATACATCACTGTGTATAGGGGTATAAGAAAAAGGTCGCATATTTACCTATCTGCGCCTACATAGCCCGGCTCCACGTGAGCAGGAGCCTACGGTCACTGAACTTGATGTGCTGTAGTAGAGGCCGGTTCAAGGTCAGTTTGGGTGCCGGCACGTGATGCCGTGGGTGACTTAGTCACGAGTTGAAAACCGCGGCCGAGCGGAGGCCAGGCGTTCACTGTGACTGACTGACCCCGATTGAGAGGCGCACGGTGGGACGGTCACCTTAGTATCGGCTCATCTCGGTGGCAGTGAGTGCTGAAGTTTCAAAGTGTAATGCCCCCAACGATAGCTCGAAAAAAGTCGGTAATACAACCAAACACAGTCCTCAAGAATGAGAATGATGTCTCGTTGTATTAGCTCAGTGAAGCCAAAAAGGAAAACGGCAACAGACCAGGAATAAAATGGCATCAGGTCCAATCCGGACAAATAATACTGAAAAACAAGCTGGTGCACCTGTCACCAGGAAAAGGTACTTTTTATCGGCTATCCGGGGGGTGATGCCTACAGTACCCCCTCCCGATTTTATGACGGAAATAGCATTTTCGTCATAAACCTGATTTGTTTCTGCAAATAGTATGCCCTATGGAGTCATGCCACACAGCGCATCGACCCACGGATAGACGCTAAAAGAAGAAAAATATATCCTCATACGGCACGTCAAAGCGGATTCTCTAGCCTTTCTTGTAAATTTTGAACTCCTTCCCCTCAATTTCTTTTTTTTTCGGCAGTATGTCAAGAACAAACGTACTATTAATAAAAAAAATACAAGCAACGTGGTGCTGTAGTACGATTCCCCCTTTGATCTCCTTCTGCTTCTTATCATTATCATTATTATTATCATTATTATTATTATTATTCACAGGGAGATCGTAAGTACATTATCTTTTTTAATGACGTACCCTTGTATAAGGCGGATATCCTATGATATAGTATTAGGGGGCCAGTCCTAATAGCTATATCCGAAGTCGAGGTGTATGTACCCGACCCTGCGATATACCGACACAAGTAGAGATTGACCGTGCTCAGGTACGACAGTATATAATCTATCGTAAAAAATAATTTAATGAAAGTTTCAGAGAACATTTCATTTTCGAGAACATCATCCCAGGACTTGGAAAGGGTCATACCCGGGAACACCATCGCTCAATACACTAGCGATCCCCGTATACGGTGTAGTATCATCGTCGATCGACCTTTCGCACTCGTATGTTGCGATCGAATGCCAAGTTATATCACTGAGTCTTTTAATATTCATATTGATAACTGATGATGCATGATCAAATCATGATACAACAAGTGATTCGGCCAAATGTGGGGTATCAATTTTTCCGAAATTGTCCTACAGGTGATTTTGCACTTTTTGATTCAGACATTGAAAATGTGTTTTATTTAGTAAAAATAATATTGAATAAGCTGAATAACGTATTAAAATGATTTGCCAGTTGTTTTAAAGCTTCCTAGTTTGACTTTGTGATATCAATATGAAGCCTCCTACATATGTGAGAAAGGATACTTAGTCATTTATTAAATCTTAATATTGGTTTTTCTCATCCGTTTCAATAATGAATTTGATTACTAAATCTGCTTAATTGCATTATTACAAGCTGAATGTTAAATAATATTCGACAAATTATTAATCACTTTCGACTTGAATTTAGTATCCGGCTGGTGGAGCTCGCCGGGGGGGGGGGGGGGGTGGAAGATTGAACTGAGCTACAGTCACTTACAGAGCAGCTGCATGGCGAGCTAGTTTCTTCAACTCCCTTGCATACTTTCTAGATGTTTTCGCAAACCAATCTTCTTCTTCTTCTTCTTCTTCTTCTTCTTCTTCTTCTTCTTCTTCTTCTTCTTCTTCTTCTTCTTCTTCTTCTTCTTCTTCTTCTTCTTCTTCTTCCGATTGCACTCGACCCCTACCTTTGCCCCGACCCCGACCCCGAGCTCTGGCCCGACCCCGACTGTCTTCTTCTTCTTCTTCTTCTTCTTCTTCTTCTTCTTCTTCTTCTTCTTCTTCTTCTTCTTCTTCTTCTTCTTCTTCTTCTTCTTCTTTTTCTTCTTCTTCTTCTTCTTCTTCTTCTTCTTCTTCTTCTTCTTCTTCTTCTTCTTCGTCTTCTTCTTCTTCTTCTTCGTCCGATGGCACTCTAACCCTACCCCTGCCCCGACCCCGACCCCGACCCCGAGCACGACCCCGAGCACTTGCCCGACCCTGACCTCTAGCAAGACTATCTCTACCACCCACTGCAGCCTTTCCTTTTTGTTCAATGCTGCAATCACATACTTGAAAGTGCCCCCATGCTGCACTCACAAGTTCTGCACGTTTGAACTGCTTTCTATCAGCATTTCGAAAGGCTATGCCATGTGCTCGAAGATAGCTTACCAACTCCTTCACTAACACTCTCATCGCTTCAAAAGCTTTTTCATCTGACGCTACAGCAAGAAAGGATGCAACCCTTTCCCATGCTGGCATTGACCTACCATCAGCTGCCTCAAACGCTAAATCCTGTTCTAATCGCTGCTGTGCTGAGAGCATTCTACCTCCAACCCAAGCAGGATGTGTTGGCGGTTGGCTATCACTGAGGAAGTAAGTTCTAGGGTAGTTTAGCCTTTCCTCCTCTGTCAGTTTGGAAAGACCGATCATCTTTGCCTTCCTGTCAGGTGGGACTGCAAAGGGGTCCGGTGGAAGATCTGCTAGCACTCTAACATTCACTGACCACTTCTGATCGTTTTTGTCAGTGCAGGAAACATGACCTGGATAACCAGGCTCGCCTCCCTCGCCGTAGCTTCCTGCAAAGCGCAAGCCTGCAACTGCGCCTGGGCGGCCTATAAAACATTTTCAGTTATGTATGACAATATAACAATAAACATTTACAACCTAGCATATGTTCTATCTGGTCCTTCTCCTCCTGTCCACAATACTTCTGCGCAAGCTTGCGAACATCCTTCAGAAGTTTTGGATCTGCAAACTTTACGGGAGGAAGTTTTTTGGGCAGCGTCCCTTCCGCTATTTAACAAAATAAAATAAAAGTCAGATTTTTCAACTAACAGGAGAGCAAAGTGAAAACCTGGAGCCCGGGTCATCATTTTAATCGGAGCTCCGTCTGGTCGGTCCCTTTCCCCGTGCCAATGCTGTTGCCCGTCTCCGAAGGTCTTTACCTTGGCCGTGGGGAGGCCGTTGTTGCCATCGCCTGGTACTCCAGCGTTGATTTGCCATGCCAGGGGACGATTCCAGTACTTCAAGTACTTGTTCATGCATGGTGAAAAAAAATTCACCCAGTCATAACTGGTGATCAGGATACAGACGACAATACGTTCTTTGTCTTTGGTGAACGCGCGAAGCAGCTTGAACAAAGCCTGAGCGATGCTTGTGGTTAAAAAGGTAGTGCATAACCCTCGTCTCATCGTGCGAAACTTCTGATCATCACCGGAAAACCCATGGTGTGGGAGATTTCGATGAGTCTGTCCTTGCAAAAACCATCCCGCCCAGATAATGAAGTTGATAAAGCCATACATACCCCAGCCAGTATTTTCGCCCCCTCCGTCAAACTCAATGAAGAGCTTCCATGCGGCCATAGTGTCAGTGCTCCACAGCCGACTCCGTAGCATGTGGTAAAGGATAGAGATTGTACTGTTCTGACCTTTTTCAATACCAGGCCCGTGAGTGTAGATGTAACTTTTCTGGTTCTGTAACAACTGAACACCCCAAGGCCAAGACGAATAACGTACTTACATTTAAAGTCAGTGGATTTGCGTCGACATGAAGGAACGAGCACAGGGGGTGTCCCGTCAAAAGAGCAAACAATCGATCGAAGGTCAAGAGGTGCTCCAGACTTCCGCTTAGTGGTTTGGAAACGATTTTCCCGATGGTCACCTTCCACTGTTGAAATTCAGCTTCATTTTTGAACCCCCGCTCTTGTTCCTTCATAAGCTGCTTGCATTGCGCTGCCAGCTCGGTGCAGATTTCATCCTTGGCGATGTCCTGGTCTATTATTCACAGGAAAAAAACATAATAATAATAATAATAATAATAATAATAATAATAATAATAATAATAATAATAATAATAATAATAATAATAATAATAATAATAATAATAATAATAATAGTGCTTCTCTGTCAATGGCTGATGCATTTCTGCACATGCGCCTCCATCGTCTCACCCGTGAGGGGAGTACGAAGAATTGACGATAGGCTGTAATGACACCCCCGCAAGGGCAGTTCCAACACTTCCAGACGGACCGGTATGTTCAATGAAAATACTGGTCCAGACGGACCGGTATGTTCAATGAAAATACTGGTGGCACCGACGGGAATCGAACTGGCGACAGGGCCCAGATGGTAGAACTTGACCACTGGGCTATCACGGTGTCCAAATAATAATAATAATAATAATAATAATAATAATAATAATAATAATAATAATAATAATAATAATAATAATAATAATAATAATAATAATAATAATAATAATAATAATAATAATAATAATAATAATAATAATAATAATAATAATAATAATGATAATAATGTACACAAAAGAACTTATGCTTAATGCAAAAGATGTTTAGAGCAAGCTCTTTACTGCTACCTCGGATAGGCTCTATATTTTTAAAGTCTCTGCGCCAGACTTTATTCACTTTCGTGGGGCCGGGAGGCTCTTTGACATTCAGCCTTTGCTTGCAGTTGGCCGGCGCAGATGCTAGCACATCTTGACATCCTTTCGTCCAGTTTGCTACGATGTAGCTGTACACTTCGCTGGTTTCGGTAATGTCTTGAAGCTTCCAAGTTCCGTCTTCTTCAACATCGATCCCCATTTGTAACCACTTTCTGCATAGCAGAACGTGAATGACATCTTCAGTAAGTGGTTCCGGCGGTACAACCCTTACATCTATCTTAGTGCGGTTGCGCATAAGCTTTAAAGATTTTGTCATAACTCTATCACCGACTCCATGAATGCGCTGCCACATAGTTCTGCATACTTTTTCCGTTTGGTAGACATACTGCATGTTACCGGCCGGATCTTTCATTGTCTCCAACTTTATCGCTAGGGAATTTTTGAACTCTTCCAAAGAAAGTGCACAAGATTGGGTGCGTTCCCTTATAACATCGCGTGGGTCGACCCAACGATAGCATTGCCATTCTCGACAACAGCTTGACCTCACCTCCTCCTCAAGCTCATTGTATGGCATGCCAAGCCACTTCTCCAGACATTGAGGTCGAACATGCTTGACAGGGCCTTGCTTGCGCTTCTTGAACGTGTATGACCTATTGGCTTTCTTAGGCCTGATGGCTACATGAGCAGTAAGTCCTAAGGTCTTATAGAGAGCTTGTGTGCTTGAGCGAATCTCATCGGTATTCGGCTGCTTACTACTACTACTAGCTTCTGTAATCAAAGCCCCAGGTGTCCAGAAGCCAGTCGATTCCGCTGACTCAGAGAAGGGCAGCACCATGCTAGACGAACATGCCGTAGATGTACACTACATTGCAAACGATGTACAAACAACATGGAGAAGTATTAAGGTTTGGTTGACAAATTATATGAAGCTAACCTTGATAGGAGAGCCAGTAGGTGATGGGTCTTTCGTAGATGATAACTGCATTTCAAACGGTTTACAAACAACGCATATAGATGCTTGTTAGACAAAGTGCAGGCAGCTGACCTTGACAGGAGGACGGGTGAATGAATCATCCTCTTCTGCACTGCTCGAAGCGGCGTCACCACTTTCTTCTTCCTCACCTCGATCCTTCATAGTAATAGCAATGAATCACCACATACAACACACTTTAATTTAGTATTAAGCAACAAGAAAACATTCGAATGCATACCTGAGGAGTGGCTGCACAAACACGAACACGCTTTATTGAGTCATTCTGAGCTTTAACTTAAGAGAGACCAGCCGCGAACTCATTCAAAAGCTTGCGTTTTGCATTTATGCTTGAGGAAGTTG
>WBZZ01003936.1:0-10000 GCA_019918135.1 Paulinella micropora
ATATATATATATATATATATATATATATTGGGACTAGACATATCACGTGACATCTTAGTATTCATCATTTTTAAGACTTTCAAGTATTGGAATCATCTTTTATTTATAATCATAAATTAAAGCTTCACCAAAGGATTTTTGTTTATCATACTTTTGCCAAGAAGCTACAAATAAAAAAGTGTGTTTTCACTGTGACAACTTCACCTCAGGCTGTCTGACCTACTAGCCACATGCCTGCCCCTTATATTTTTTCCTGGACCTTGCTGAGACCAACAGTTTTTTTATTGTAATCATGTCTCCCTGACATATACTTACGATAGATACAAAAATATTGAAATAGGGCCCTCATGTGCCTGCTTCATTCCTGGAGGCAGGTAAGCCCAAGATGTCGGAATTTCAAAAAAGTTTTGACCAGTTTTCTTCTAAGTTTCATGTGTTTTTTAGCTCCCCTTCCCCCAGAATTCAAGCTATAGTGTAGTTGAACCACCCCAACTCGTTTATGAGCTATAGGAGCAGTAATTCTTTTCATAATAAATTTTTGTTTGCTTTTCAAGTCATTTGCCCTTGAGGGACTGTTTTCCGGCCGACACTGTGTTTCTCAGAGATGTTGAAAATTTTCCGAAATTCAATCAAATTATTTATTATAATATTAGTAAGACGTATTGTACAACGTTTCATAGTTCAAAAGCTAATAAAATAACAAACAAAGACAGATTCTTTAATCAAAATCGTGGTTGTAAACCATTTTAAAACCACATTGATATAGAAAAAAAATTGCTCCCGACCTGTCTTTTTCCGAATTTTTTTCCACACGTAATGGTGTTTTTTTTTCACAACTTCAATTACAGATTTCTCAAATATTTCACTATGGTGAGCATATGTTTATCTTTAGTAGTTATTTCACTATGGTGAGCATATGCTTATCTTTAGTAGTTTTTCAAGAAATATATGAGGAATAATAAATAAATAAATGATAATAATTTATTCAGAGATGCTCCAGCCAAAATATGGAGAAGAATTTTGTAATATATGCGGTTTGTCTCGCACATTTCAGTCGCACCCC
This sequence comes from Paulinella micropora, assembly GCA_019918135.1. Taxonomy (NCBI): domain Eukaryota; phylum Cercozoa; class Imbricatea; order Euglyphida; family Paulinellidae; genus Paulinella; species Paulinella micropora. Next base: position 1,064 of record WBZZ01003936.1, read on the forward strand.
CCAATTATAGCAGGCAATTTTTATGGCGTAGATTGTATTGAGTTTTTCACAATCTGCTCTATTAAATGCTATAGACGAGAGTCTAATCTTAGAGCAAGATATGGAGAACCGCCTTTAGTCGTTGTTAAGTATTAGCATTCTTTTTAATTCTCGTGCTTCGTCTTAATGGCGCTTTTGTTTCCTCTTCTTTTTCGCTTCGTTTTTCGTCGCTTCGCCCCTCTTCTCTTTAATAAAAGTATTGACAATAACGGCTCCAATCCCGCTTAATTTTCGTAATTTAGTATTTGTAATATTCGGGTTATCATTGTAAATCTGCTCAAGCAATTTATACTTATCCTCTCTACTAGCGCTTTTTCCTAATGGTTGATATTTACATTCTTCTTCTCCGTTTTCGCTTTCAATTTCGTTAGTATTATTTAAATTCAAACATAAATCTATTTTGCGTCTCAACTCCTCTAATTCTGTTTTAATCCCTTCTGCCTTAATTTCTTCAGGGTCGGCCACATTAACCCAACTATAACTAAAACTAGTGAGCATATCGCCGTGCCCCAACACATTTGAAACCCATGTATTAAAATTTTCTAATTTCGGATTGGCGAAATTACTATACGACAAACTAGCATATAGTTTTCGCAACATACTACTCTTCTGTGTGTATTCCGATAGCCAAGGGAAGATTTTGATAATCCTTTTGTTTAGTTCATTATTCTTTTGTTTATCAAGCACCCCTTCGTTGTTAATAATAACTGCTTTTTTCTTTTTGAAATGGTTTGGTATTGAATTTACTTGTTCTATTACAAACTGGGGAGTAAAAAGGACAACAGGCCTCTCAGTCCAATTCTTTTTTTGTCCTTCTCTCTTTTTCGCTAGGTTATTCACTCGCAACCAACTCGGTTTATCTGGTATTAATTCATATGTGTTTTTGTCAAATATTTCCACAGGCCTCGCTCCAATTGCTATCATCAAAGCAAGTAGTTTAAGATAAGGGTCATTACTTAATATCATATCGTTCATTTTAGCCATTACATCACGGACATCAATTTGTATTTTTTGTTCATTTTTGGCTTTGACATCTTTCTTATATCCCTCAACGATATCAATTCGCTCGTCTTCATTAAGATTAAAATACTTATCCAGTTTGCTCATTTCATATACTTTTTCGCTTTGGTCAGGCTCTATCGCTTTTTTTCTCACCTCAGAAAGTCTTTGTCGCCTACTATTCAAATTAGGATACACGATAGCATATTTTGGATATATTACTTTTAGTGCCTCAAGCACCTCTTCATCACTCGTTGGTGTGCTAAATAAAGATATAATAGAATTATGAAAGGCGATACTTGGTTTTAACTCACTATCGTAGAAGTTGGACACCACTTCATAAATTTTACTTTCGGTAGTAGCAACTCTTAACTGCCTAACAAACTTCCTGTCATCTTCGCTCCACATCTTAGTGTATATAAGACAAGTCTATTTTTTCCTAAGTCAAAAATAGAAAATCCACTCGCGCTAGAAACACGTAAATCGTCGTTTGGCGACTTGGACGGCTGAGAGTGGTATTGAGCAGGCTAAGTGCGACGATTCGTCTTAGTATTAATGGTGGCCGAGGTGTCCAAGTCCGACCCCCCCGCGGGTGAAATTTTTTTAGGTGTATAGTAGAGACAACCCCCCTCTCGGAAAATTTACTCCATCTTAATAAAAGGTTGGACAGGTTGGACAGGTGTAATACTAAGAAGAATTATATAATAAATATTGAAATTTAATAAGGAAAAAGTGTCCAACCCCGTAAGGGTCAAGTAGGACACGGCCAACCATGGGGTTGGCCACCAATAGGAGAAGATATTTTCACTCGCCCTGCTCTTATATTCATCCTCGCGCTTGCTGTGATATCCCCTTGTTGTGGGCTATAATAAAAAACATAAGGGCCAATATTTCATTTAAGGTTAAGGGTCATTATTATTATAAAGCAATAATGCCAACCGCATCCGAACAATACGCAAACCGACAAAGGTATATCTCGCAAAAATACGGAGATAGTTTTGCATTCTTAAAGATACAAAAATACCAAAGGGAATATTATGAGAAAAATAAAGAAAAAATAGCACAAAGAAAGAAGCAACAACGTCAGGAAAATAAGCACAAGATAAAGGAATACAATAAGACATATTACGAAAAGAAAAAGAATGCGAATAAAAAGCCAATCTCTGAAGAACGGAAATTGGAGAAAAAGGAATATATGGATAAATATCTGAAGAAATACAATGAGCAACGAAAGAACCTTAAAAAACAATACGAGAAAAAATATGGAGAAAAAGCAGACAAGAATATAGATAGATGGACTAGTTATTTTAACGAAAACAGAAAGCCCATCAATGTAATTATGCCAGCAAAATAATATCGTTATGGCCACCAATTTTTGGAAAAAAGGGAAATCCCCGCGAATATCACCATGCGACACCGCAACACGGCGGTGTTGCAGTGTTGCAGTGTCGCAACCTCTGCGACAGAATTTCACTTTTTTGTCGCAGTGTCGCAAAAAATATTTTTCTTTTGTATGTTCATGTGTATCTCCCCCCCTTCCCCCCCCCACCACTCACTTCGTGAGTGTCCGCCCCCCCTTACCCCCTATTGTTTGGGGTGTGATCATTTATGTTGGATAGACAGGTCTATGTTGTATATTATAAAACAAGCATTAGAAACATAAAAAAACAACACATCAAAAACAGACATTCAAATATATCAAAAACATAACCTTCAAGTTGTTTTACAAAAAACGACAAACTGAGCACAATAAGAGAGATTTAGACGAAATAACGACAAAAACCATATATACAAAGTATATATACAATTTTATGGAATAAAATGATGTTTTTGTCGTTATTTTGTCTAAATCTCTCTTATTGTGCTCAGTTTGTCGTTTTTTGTAAAACAAGGTTATGTTTTTGATATATTTGAATGTCTGGTTTTGATGTGTCCTGTGTTGTTTTTTTATGTTTCTAATGCTTGTTTTATAATATACAACATAGACCTGTCTATCCAACATAAATGATATATATATATATATATATTGGGACTAGACATATCACGTGACATCTTAGTATTCATCATTTTTAAGACTTTCAAGTATTGGAATCATCTTTTATTTATAATCATAAATTAAAGCTTCACCAAAGGATTTTTGTTTATCATACTTTTGCCAAGAAGCTACAAATAAAAAAGTGTGTTTTCACTGTGACAACTTCACCTCAGGCTGTCTGACCTACTAGCCACATGCCTGCCCCTTATATTTTTTCCTGGACCTTGCTGAGACCAACAGTTTTTTTATTGTAATCATGTCTCCCTGACATATACTTACGATAGATACAAAAATATTGAAATAGGGCCCTCATGTGCCTGCTTCATTCCTGGAGGCAGGTAAGCCCAAGATGTCGGAATTTCAAAAAAGTTTTGACCAGTTTTCTTCTAAGTTTCATGTGTTTTTTAGCTCCCCTTCCCCCAGAATTCAAGCTATAGTGTAGTTGAACCACCCCAACTCGTTTATGAGCTATAGGAGCAGTAATTCTTTTCATAATAAATTTTTGTTTGCTTTTCAAGTCATTTGCCCTTGAGGGACTGTTTTCCGGCCGACACTGTGTTTCTCAGAGATGTTGAAAATTTTCCGAAATTCAATCAAATTATTTATTATAATATTAGTAAGACGTATTGTACAACGTTTCATAGTTCAAAAGCTAATAAAATAACAAACAAAGACAGATTCTTTAATCAAAATCGTGGTTGTAAACCATTTTAAAACCACATTGATATAGAAAAAAAATTGCTCCCGACCTGTCTTTTTCCGAATTTTTTTCCACACGTAATGGTGTTTTTTTTTCACAACTTCAATTACAGATTTCTCAAATATTTCACTATGGTGAGCATATGTTTATCTTTAGTAGTTATTTCACTATGGTGAGCATATGCTTATCTTTAGTAGTTTTTCAAGAAATATATGAGGAATAATAAATAAATAAATGATAAATTCAAAAAAGTCAAACCCCTCACTAAGGATTTTTCCTTATGTTGAAATTACATATGTTACTTTTAGTCTATTATCAGATATAAAATATTGACTAGTAAATGTAGCGATGTACATCTGCGTTGGATACAACTAGTAGTAAAAGCAGACCGACGGCCAGAAAAAGATAAGCAGAGTAGATGCATACATGTATGAATGTACCTCTCCTGGTACTAGTAGTAGTTGCCAACTATTTTTACAGAAGTTTTTTGTGCGCGTTTGCTCACATTTACAATTGTATGCATAGAGGGATGCTTTATGCGCTTGTGAAAATGCAGACGCATGTATTCCATGAAAGTCTACATGTGCAATTGTATGCATGTAGCTTTCTGTGTATGCTGTCATTACACTGACAGTGACAAGAAGTGAAAATGACAATCATTACACTTACAGTGACAAGAAGTGAAAATGACAAGAGTACGAATGAATGCAAAATGCTAATATCCCCGCAATGGTTTCACAGCTAATAGCAAGTAAACCATGCTGGCAAGTTAGAAAAGGCAGCCACATCAAATGCTAAGATCCCTGCGATGGTTTCACAGCTAATAGCAAGTAAACCATGCTGACAAGTTAGAAAAGGCAGCCACCTCAACTACTTGGTAATGACACAAAAGAAAAAATGAAAAGAGGGAGGAAGCGGCGCACATGTGCGGGAGGTTGTCCATGAATTAAGGCCAACTTCACGTGCATCTTAAAGGAGGAGATCACGCGTGACTTCGAGGGGAGGAGGAGGAGCGAACAATTTGCGAGGCGGCAGGTCTATAAACAAAGCAACGAAAATCGAATAAATGACTAAATACGTTTTTTTTTTTTTTTTTTTTTTTTTTTTTTTTTTTTTTTTAAGCCTTTCATAATATCTCTCTGCCCCCCCCCCCCCCCCCCCCCCCTCAAACACACACACACACACACTCACCTGTGATCGGGCGACAGAAGCCTGGGCAAGGGGGCTTCGGGGGCGCCCCTGCAAACTTCACTCTCTCTCCTACAAATGCAACATACACACGTACATATGCATGATATGTGTGGCGAGCTTATCAATCAATCAATCAAATCAATCAATCAATCAATCAATCAAGCAATCAGTCAGTCAGACCAAAGGAAACTGTGCGATCGGTTCTGAAGAGCATCTGCAGGGTTGCCGGGCGGTCCTGGTTCAGTCGACACTCGAACCTCTGCCACTTGCTCTCCAACAATTTGATTTCCTCAACTTCTTCCCCCTCCTCGCCTTCATCGTCGCCTCCACCTCTCGGTGTTTCCAATGCAGCCACTGGGCTCAGTTCTGAGACTTCGACGTTGTCGCCTGCTTCTTCTTCGCATCTGGAAGTCACTTTGGAGAGAGAGAGAGAGAGAGAGAGAGAGAGAGAGATAGAAGGGATGCGCGAACGAACAGATCATGTATAGATAATCAAATTTCACTCCAACTCCAATCAGCACGCATGTTTTGGGAGGTTCTGAGGACTGATTTAAGAATTATCAACCATATCTTTCAGGGACAGGTGGATCCAAAACTGTGCAAAGGTTGAATTAATACTCGACACACATACATGCATACATATGATTTTGTGACCTGACATTTCAGGAGTTGAGAGAATGGTAGTAGTATTAGTAGTAGTGGTCATTTATTTTAACCCTAACCCTTTTCATTTACTTTAACCCTAACCCTTTTCATTTACTCTAACTCTAACCCTAACCCCTAACCCTAACCCTAACCCACATACCTGATGAGAAGGTTGAACTCGGTGATACGACTAAAGGGAAACTTGGGAAACTTGTTGTTGAGTCGACCAAAGTGGAGGAGCAAGGTAAACTCTCTGTGGAGTCGACCAAATGGATGGCGAAGGCTTCTAAGCAAGATATAAAGATATGGTGTAAAGATAAGATGTAAAGATAAGCTGTAAAGATAAGATGTAAAGATAAGATGTAAGATAAGATGTAGCACATAGATCGATTAGGCATTGGATCGATGGATACATATTGGATAGGTAGGTAAATGGATAGGTAGGTGGGTAAATAGATAAATAGATAGATAGATAGATAGATAGATAGATAGATAGATATATAGATAGATAGATGGATGACAAAGGATAAGTCTGTGGACATAGGAAGGTAGGTAGGTCTCTCTCTCTCTCTCCTCCCTCCGCATACCCTTACAAGTCGAATGCCGAGCCCAGGCTTTCACATGCTTGGTCACTATCTCCTTTGCAAGGTTGTCATCGACTTCAACTTGCGCCTCTGCAGTGTGAGTCCATGGCTTATCTGCCTTGTCAACGCTCGCCTTTGCAGTGTGAGTCCATTGCTTATCTGCTTTGTCAACGCTCGCCTTGACAGGATAGCTCCTGACACAACACGCATACATACATTACATACATACTATATACATACGTACGTACATACATACATACATACATACATACATGCATACATAACATACATACATACATACATACATACATACATTCATACATTACATACATACATACATACGCACCTAAGCCATGGGGTTACACGCGTACATACATTACATACATACACACCTTAGCCAGAGGGGCTCTGAGTAGGCGCAGCAAAAATTTTGCTGCGTGGGCTTGATCGCCTATGTGCATACATGAGAAGTTCCTTGTACTTAACCACAATGAGCAATGACTGCAAACGTTTCGTTCTCAGCCGGTTCTGATCTTCGCGGCTTGTGTAGTGGCTCATTTGAAAGCTCTCTTCAAGAGCTTTCTGATCAGCCATAAAACAGGTTGTAGATGCAAATATTGACTGAGATCGGAGCGCTTGACGTCATGGTTCGTTGTTGAAGAAATAGGAACTTCTCATACATATCTAAGTTTTTGGTGACTGGTGGTGTACACCATAATACAGAAATACAGATTGTAGCAGCGGATACGTAGATAGATATTGATAATTAGAAAGATAGGATAGATAAGATAGATAGATAGATAGATAGATAGTTACCTTTTTCTCGGAGAACAAGCTACCGAAGCAACCAGTGGCAGTAGAGTCGGAACACTTGTTAATCTCTACAGAAAGACGGACTTCGAAGGGATTAACCTGCTTCTTCGACTTCTTTAGATTGGTCGCCTAGATATGCATACATACATACATGCATACATACAATTATTATATATATATATATATATATATATATATATATATATATATATATATCGAAGTAGGTGATCGATGAAACATGTCACAGAAACAAGAACTGAGCAGGGTATAGAAACATAGATACATGTATGGACTGGGTTAGATAGATAGATAGATAGATCGGTAGATAGGCAGGCAGGCAGGCAGGCAGGCAGGCAGGTAGGTAGGTAGGCAGGTAGGTAGGTAGGCAGGTAGGCAGGTATTATACCCCGCGGCCGGAGAACAAGCCATCGAAGCAACCATCGGAAGTAGAGTCGGATCTGACGTTAGCCTCCCTAGGACAGATGGAAAGTCGCATAAGGTCAGTTTTGCGAATAACAATTCTTTCCGTTTTCACAGGCATTGCGGTCAAAATGTTTGCTTACAGCTAATAGCAAGAATTGTCGAGATGGATGGATAGAACAAAGAGAAAGATAGACAGGCTGGTAGGTACATAGGTAGCTAGGCAAGCAGGTGAATATTATGGATAGACACGTAATAGGTAGGTAGGCGGAGATAAAAGCGGATAGAACAAAGTGATAGATAGACACAATAGGTAGCAGGCAGGCACGCGAATAGCTTATTGATAGATAGATGATAGGTAGGTGAGAGGAGATAAAAACCTGCCCCTGCTGAACCGGCTCATTTGACACGACTAGCTGTGCTGCTTGGTCCGGTATGGTGACTTGTTGGGATTGGCAGGCAGACACGTTGGCTTCTACGTACAAGAAGAAAAGAATAGTCAGGGACAAAGATACGTCTAAAGAACATGGCGATTTGATCCTCTCTCTCTCTCTCTCCGTGTCTTTGTGTGTGCGTGCGTGCGTGTGTGTGTGTGTGTGTGTGTGTGCGTGTGTCTTGTGTGTGTGTGTGTGTGTGTGTGTGTGTTTGTGTGTCTAACTGTCGGTCTGTCAATCTCTCTCGCAGACATACCAACACACACATGTCATGTCTGTATGTACAGCGGAAATGCAGCCAATATGGTGGGTGCTATGAAATTGTGCTGCGGCAAGGCTGCTCCTGCTGCTTGTGGGGTCGTAGGGTTTTGTAAGGCCTGCGTGTCACTAGTCGTGTCTCGGGTCACTGCTGTTCTCTTTTCTTTTTTTCAAGTGTGTTTGGGTTCTCATAGTCTAGTTTCCTCTTTTCGTCTCTTGCTTCTTTCCTCCCGGGTCCTTGGTTATCCCCACAACTCACACAGGAGAACCGCCACTACACTAACACTAACACTAACCCTAACCCTTGTAACCCCTAACCCCCAAGCCCAACCCAACCAAACCCTAACCCCTAACCCCAAGCCCAACCCAACAAACCTTACCCCTAACCCCAACCCACCATAAGCAATGATCCCAACAATAGGGAATGATCTGCTGTGATGGATTGAAAAATGCAGCGTTATGGATTGGGCAGATCTGACAATGGAATGCGTTAAGGATTGGGCAGATATAACAATGGCATCACTGTCAGAAAAATAGAGTGGGTTGTGCTCAATCCATCACTCGTAGCATTGAGGTCGTGCTCAAATAACCATATCAGACAGTGGGCCGGTAGTGACAATCAATTGAGTTGCAGAGTTTCTCTGCGCAAATAAAGAAGCGGGAACTATTGTTCCCGCTCGAAAATGTGAAGATTAGAACAACAGATTTGCATTTTTTGTTTTATACAAAAGTGCTTTTAGTTTGGGTTTTAGGAAAGGCAAGAACCCCCACCCCACCCATTTACATGATGTCTTCTCGTTTGGGGGTGGTGAGGGATGA
>WBZZ01003936.1:15000-25000 GCA_019918135.1 Paulinella micropora
ATCTTTGGGTTCTCGTGTGGTTTCTCGGGGGACCACGGGTTGCTATGTTTGACTCATACACATCACATGGCGGGAAGTCGTTTTTCACATGAGAACTCTGAATTTATGTTGGAATATGGTTGCATCTATATGCATATATGTTGGGAGATTACGTTCGATGGATTTAGTGTGTGTTTTCGAGTTTGTTGAGAGATGAGCAGGGGTTGCTGTGCGCAGAAGTCACAGGGAATACAACACACGGGACACGCCACTCACAAATGGAATGGAAATCTTTATGCAAACGTTGGTTCCATGTTTACTGTGGATGATGAAGGCAGGATGACATGTTTTCTCACAATGAGTGCTGGAATGGAGGCACAGGAATCGTATGGAAGGTGGGTGGTTCTCACGGATGTCAAAGGAGGATGGTAGGTCGGAGGGACCAGGACATGTGGAAACATGCCACAAGGGGCAATACAGCACGGATTCGAAGGCTTGGAGGAACGAACAATGATATGGCATGGTATATGGAGGGGTTTATTTAGAAGGATACAAAAGGGGGAAGACGGTCGGAGGGAGGCCATCGGACGACATGGTGGATGACTGACATGGGAGGATTTATGCTCATTGTCAGATGGAATTGAAGGATGGGAAGTGGCGGAAACCACAAAGGGAACATAGGGAAAACAAATGGTGGAGTTTGTTTGGACACAAACGCAAGGGGCTTGACAAAACAAGATAAAAACAATGAAGACATCATGACACAGAATTCCACGTGGAAAACCACGCCTTTTGGGGGTGGCATCCTCAGGGACAGTGGAGACGGAAAAGGGGAGCCTTTTCAAGGGGTTTTACGGGCTTTTTGCAAAAGATGGAATACTGCCCATATCGGCCATATCAGTACCCTTCAAGTCCTTATTTTCCTTTTTCGCACTGAGTGCGTAGGGTGGGGAAGCTCAGAGCGAACGAGGCAATGCCGCGTGAGGAAATGAGGAAGGGAATGGGATAGGCTATACAGGATATCATATCTACGTTAGGTCACAATGGAGAAAAAGGAGACAGGCAAAGAGGAAAAGGCTGCGGACAAGGGGGGGAAGGGGCAGACAGACCCTTGGAGTAAGGCATGGGAGGAGGAGAACGAGGAAGGGGAAAAGGGGATGTGGGAAAAGGGGGAAATAAGAATAGGGAAGGATATCTATAAGCATGTGGCTGAGGCCACACGGGAGTATAGGATGTTGCGAGAGGAGATGCGGAAGTGGATAGACCAAGGGGAAATGTGTCGACAGGAGGCGGAGAGGACAAGTCGGTTGATGGGGCAGGCAGACGTCACGAGGAAGGCGTTAGAGGATGTGGCTAGGGTGAGACGAGCGCGTTATGAGTGGAACCAAGAGAGGAGGATGGTTCGGGGGCAATATAAGGAGGCCAGGGCAGCCTGGGAGAAAGAGAAAGCACAATTTATGGAGGCAAGGGCAACATGGGAGAAAGAGAAACGGGAAAAGGAAAGGGGAATGGACAAGGAGGAGGAACAACCTTCAAAGAAGGCTAAGAAGGAGGAATGAGTGACACGAGGGGATATGCTACATACTTATCTACATTAGGTATGGAAATGGGGGCAAGTCCGAGAAGGAAATATCTGACGAGGAGAAGGAGGACAGTGGAGAAACGAGTGAGGAGACGGCGGAACAGGAGGATTGTGGGTATGGAAAGACGCTGGCATCTTGGGCTAGTAGACACGAAAGACATTACCTTCTGATGCAGAAGTGGGTTCGCATGGGGGATCCTTACTTTACGGAATCGGACCTCCAAAAGGCAGAAAAGGAGTATGTGGGAGAAATGGTGGCTTGGGAGGATTTCCAAAGAAAGGAGGAATGGAGGAAAATGGAAAGGGAAGACAGGAAAGAGGAGAGGAGACGGAAAAGAAGGAGAGTGGGGGACCAACAACAAGCACAAGACACAACACTTGTCACTTCTACGTTAGGACACACGTCAGAAGATGAGCAAACGGAACTAAGGTTGGAGCTGACGGAGGGGGACCAACAACGGGGACGGATTAGGGGGATGGAATACAAGGTGGATGAGGAGGCACGGCAGTTCATAGAGGAGATGGGTGAAGAGTGGAGTGAACGGGTGGAGGCAATCTTGCACACGGAACGGATAACGGGGGATAAAAGGTGGATGGCAATCAGGAAACTATAGGAGTTAAGATGGCGGTGGTTTAGAGAGCGAGAGGGTTTATGGAAACAATTCACCAAACCGGAGGAGGCGAGGAACCAATATGTTTTTCTGGCCTTTTTGACGAAGGTGGGGGAGAAATGGGTAGCGGAGAGGCGTGGGCTTGCGCCACGGGGAAGGCAGCACATGCTAAGAAATGGTTACAAACTCTCCAAGGACGAGGAGAGGACAGTTGGACACTGTTCGTCGAACCGTTGCGGATGCGAGGAATAATCGAGAGGGTGGAGAATCATGCACCGGGCAACGATTGGGACAGTGAAGAGACACAGGAGTGGCTTAAACAGTTGCGGGTGGACAGAGGACAGTGGACACAAAAGGACAAGAAAGAGAGGGTAGCAGGGAGGACGGACATTGAGCTGGGAAGAGAGGCAACAAGTCACACTCAAATGGAAGAGATGGCAGTGGATGAGGAGGTGGAAAGGGTGACACAGGAACTGAAGATGGCGAGGGAGGTGAGGAGGAAGGTGGAAGACGAGGAGATAGAGGGAGAGTTGGTGGTGGAACAAGAGATAAGAGAGGACTCAGATCATGACTCGGGGAGTCAAGTGCTAGCACTGGCCCAGGCATGGGAACAGGGACAGGAACAGGCACAACGTCATAAGGAGGTGGTGGAGGAGGCAAGATGGGAAATTATAAGGAAGAGATGGGAGAAGAGAACGAGTACGATGCCGGTCGAGATGAGGGAGCCTTGTTGGAAAAATTTCAAGGAATCCGAGGAGGCGTGGGGACAGTATGCACGAATTCAAGAGGTGGAAAGGAGGCTGGGAGACATGATACAAGACGTTATTTTGTCGGTGGAAACTGCGCTTACGGGCACAGTGGCAGAGGCTAAGGCTTGGGAGGCCAAATGGCATGACGAACATCCTGCACAATGGAAACAGTTTGTAAGTCGGTTGAGGATGAGATTGACTAAGGAACAGACGCAGGGGAGTGTAGAGGACAATGAGTGGCAGTCGGAGGAGACGAAGGAATGGATGATGGCCTTGGGGGCAAAAATGGAGATAAGACACATACAGGAGTTGGCAATGAAGTGGGAGAAGGAAGCGAAGGAGGATATGGAGGAAGAGGCAACGGATGAAGAAGAGGAGGAGAGGTCTAACCGCGAGGGAAATAGGGGGTCTTGGGACCAACGGGAGACAGCGGAAGAGATGATGGAATGGATGGAAGAGTTAGATAGGGACGTGCTGGAACAGTTCAGCGTGTAACAAACGGGAGGGGAAACGAAAACAAATCAGTGAGGAAAAGGGGACGGATACATAGGAAAGAGGGAGAGAGGACTCGGAAGGCTAGAGGCAGGCAATGCTTGGATACCAAAAGGGGATGTGGACAGGATAATGGGGATCATATCTGAGGAAGGGCATGTATATATGGGTTTGGGTTCTATTATTATCAATTTCTCCCTTCTACGTTAGTGGCGAAATGGCAGACGAGGCGCAAGGCGGGGTACCGCCACCGGTACTACCGATCAGGTTTACGCCACTCAAGAAAGCGGGGCCCTCGCCTATGCGAGTGGACGAGGGGGAGGAAAAGGCGGGGGCGGCGCCGGCGGCTCCTTTGATGTATGCGCGGAATCCTTCGATTATGTCCGACCACTTCCTCCAGATGTTGCAGGCGAGCCCGACGGCTATCGAGATTTACTTACAGCTGAGTAGGAACTCGCTCAAAATTTGGACGGACGGACCTGATGAAGGGGGAATTAAGGACGACATCGACGCGTGGAACGAATGGCAGCTACCAGCAGGCGGCAAGCCACACTGGGGGCCAGGGATCAAGACGGGAGTGTTGGCCAAAATGGCGGAGGCTTTGGCGGTGGCGGTGGGACACCACAGGGATCAGATCTCGTCGAAGACGTTGACGGCTTATATGGTACGGCCTATAATGGACGACGGGGAAATCATAACCGAAGGAAAAGTGACGGAACTGGTGGCAGCTATTGACCGGCTGATAATGGCAATCCGACAGCAGTCACTGCGGCATACCACGATTGGAATAAGCGTATGATGCTCAATCCGGTTGATGACTTGGCGTCGTGGTTGGAGACGGCAAACGCGCAATGGGCGGACGAGGTGAGGAAGAAAACGGGTTTCTTTACAGAAGCCATGAAGCAGCGATATGGGGCGGATGAAAACGCACCGGTATACAAGATGGTGCAATTGTCGACAGATGACCACTCTCAAGGCAATGAGGGGGGATGGACGGCGGGTAGTTTTGCGGCAGTGAAAGTCGTAATGTCGGAAGAGGCGGCGGCCGACGAGGCAGCATGCGAGGTTTTTGCGGTGGGGGATCCTAAGACAACGGATGAGGAGGCGAATCGGAGGACGAATGGACGCCAAATCAGATAGTGGCATTGTGCGACATGCGGCTGGAACACTTGAGAGAACAACGGAGATTGGCCACGGACAGTTTCCCGATACACGGTCGTAATTTGGGAGACCAACACAAATAAATGGATGGCAGGACGTTGCCGATGGCACAGTACGTGGTATGTAACGTGGTAAAGCCGAGTCAGGCGAAGACGGGAATTATCGAGTTCCTCAAGGATAAGTGGGGGACGATCCCATTATGGTTGATTCGGTGGCGGGAATCAAGAAGGCGCTGAAGAATCGGATTTCTCACGGGGATTTTACAATAGTACTGCCGGTGGGCAGGCGGACGGAAATGTGGTGGTACGATATCGAGGATTTCCTGGTCCAGGATCCAATCCCTATACTATAACGAGTCGGACACAGAAGCTCGTTATAGCGTGTCGATTGGGTTCGCGGAAGACGGCAAGGAAGTATCGGGAGGAGCTTCTTGACCGGGATCTGGCGGCGATCCGAGACGAGGCATTTACACACATTTCCGGGGTATATCATCGAACGCATGCGATACAATATGCTATGATGATTGATCAGCTGGCAAGGTACGCGGATCAGGAGAGACAGACGCCTACTTTATATCGGTCTCGGGAGGAATTCGAGGAGGATGGTGCAGAAGCCACGGTAGACGACATAGCGGGCAAGGCGACGGACGAAGAAATCAAGGAGGAAACGGATAAGGCTCGGGCGGCCTTGCGGGAACAGGCAAAGCAGTGGCAGGGAGGTGAAAAGTCTAAGGAGGACGTCTTGGCGATGATGGATCAACACATGGAAGTGTTTGGACCGTTGCAGGGAGGTTCGGTCAAGCACCACACGGCAAGGTTCTATAGGGAGATGGGGCAGGAGGTACCAGGAATAGGACGGCCTTCTCGACTCAGCTATCAAGAGGATAGGATTGCCAGGGAGATGACGGCGGAATTGTTGGAGAAGGGGCTGATAGAGGAGCGGTTGTCAGAATACTCCTCGCCGGTGCGGATGGCGCCGAAGCCAGATGGCACATTGCGGATGTGCATAAACTACTGGAAGATCAATCAGATAATCAAGAAGATCGAAACGCCGGTGCCGGATGTGCGGCGAGGGGTGGAAGTATTGCGGAAGGCAAAAATATACTCCACTCTGAAAAGCGGGTTTTGACAAATTCCATTGGCGGAGGAAAGTCGATACCTCACGGTATTTATGGTGGGCATGACGACATACGTATGGAAGGTTTTGCCGATGGGGCTCAAGGTGGCACCTGGGATCTTCCAGAAGGCGATGACCGAGATGTTAGGACACAAATTTCGGGACGAGGAATTTGCCTTCAAACATGGCGACACGTCAACGTATGCCTTTGCATACTTGGATGATGTCATTATATACTCTAACTCGGTGGAAAAACATATGGAACATCTCAGGGATATCATGCGGCGGATTAAGGAGTTCGGTTTCCGGCTTAATGCCAAGAAGTGCCACTTCATGCAAAAACGGATCCAATATCAGGGGTACGACATTGAGAATGGCACGTGCACCATCGCGGCTAAGAAACGAGAGGCACTGGCGGACATGCCAATACCGCAGAACAAATCCGATCTACATTCGTTCGTGTCATTGGCACAGTATTACGGGGAGTTTATCCCGAACTTTGCTAATCGGGCGGAGCCCATACGGAAACACGTGAAGGAATTCAAAGGGGACTGGGCGAACCCGAAGGAGTGGGGACAGCAAGTCTTGGAAGCGATAAAGGATTTGCGGGAGACGATTCTGAAGGATCCGTTAACGGAGGATGGAACGGTTCTGAGGCTGCCGGACTTTGAGGCACCCTTTATTCTTGATACGGACGCGTCGGCCTACGCGATAGGAGAAGTGCTTCAGCAAGCGGACGAAAAGGGGCGATTGCGACCGCTAATGTTCCTTAGCCGACGGATGTCGAGTGCGGAGAGGCAATACTGCACCAGACAACGGGAGGCACTGGCTATTGTCTGGGGCTTCAAGCGGCTGCGGGAATATTTATGGGGGGCGAAGGAAACAAGAGTGAGAACGGATCACAACAACCTCCGGTGGTTGATGTCACAGGACCATACGGGACGGTTAGCGCGGTGGCAACAGGAGATGTCGGAATACGACTTCCAGATAGAGTATATCAAGGGAAAGGATAACTTTTTGGCGGATCACCAGTCTCGGTCTGGGGGCACGGCAGAGGATGAGGGATCACGGGGTAAGACGGGGGCGGAACAACAACAACACCAGGCGCCAGAGGTGTTCACGGTCAAACCGATATGGGATGGGGAGAAGCGGAAAGGGATGAATCTGACGCGATTTAGGTTCACCACGGCGGCGTCAGTCTTGACGGTATGGGGATTCATGGACTTGGAACAGATAGAGCGTGAACCAGATTTTTAAGACAAGAAGCCGATGAACGGTATGATATACGCGGAGGAGGTGTCGGCAGCGTACAAGTTTCGTACGCGGGGGGAGGAGAAAAACAGGAACATGAGAGGGACCTCAGGTTGTATGAGGCGGCTAGTAAGGCACCATGAGAGTGTTGTGAGGAACACGAGGACCAATTCGCGAAGGGCAGTCTCGACGAATACGAGTGGGACCCGGCGTTGCACGCGGAAAGAGAGACGGAGGAGATGGAAACGCCAAGGTTTTCATGGCGGCAGTTGCCAATGGTTGGCAACGTAGTGGTCAGCCCTAAGGCAGAAGGGGAACCATTGTTACCGGAACAGGAGGACGTGACCCTGTTGGAGAAGACGCGTCCCAGCCGGGTGGCTTTGGACTTGGAGACGGATACGCAAATCAAGCTTGCTTCGGTGGACAAGTTTCGGAGCCTGACGAGCGAGGCGAAGGAATTCAAGGCACTGATCCAACACGTGAAGAACCCGACGCCGGAAACGCGTACTGAGGCAGTGAAGCGGCAGCTGAAGACGCACACGTATTCGGATGGGCTGATATGGTATATGGGAACGGACGGCAGACACAAGGAAAATCCGGAAAGGTGGACGGTGTGGGTACCACCGGCATTACGGCATGCGATTATGATCGGGGCACATAACTGTCCTATGCAGAGTCATCCAGGATTGGAAAAGATGAAGTGGTCGCTGACAAGGAAGTTCTACTGGGGAAGCATAAGTAAGGATGTGGAACGATTCATCAACGGCTGCGCGCCGTGCCAGAGAGCAAAGACGCCATATGACGCAACCAAGGGTTTGCTCGGACAGTACGAGGTCACGAGCGACATTTTCGAGACGATCCACATCGACTATGTGGGCCCTCTACCGGAAGCGGGCGACGGGGGGTTCAAGTACATACTTACGGCCATCGACAGGGCGTCGAATTACGTGATCACGGTACCCACTAAGGACGAGACCAAGGAAACGACCGCTAAGGCTCTGATCGATCACGTTTTCTGCAGGATCGGAGTTCCAAGGAAGATTATATCAGATAGAGGGAGTTCGTTCATCAACTGGCTCTCGAACGAACTCGGTGCATATTTTGGGTTTCAATGGAACTACGTTACGGCATACAATCCAATAGCAAACGGGAAAATCGAGCGGATGCACAAGACGATGAAAGCGTCCTTGAAAATCTATTGCCAGAACAACCAGAAGATGTGGCCGGAGACGGTGCAGGCTTTTACGTTTGCGGTTAACAACTTGGGCTCCTCGTCTTTAGGAGGAAGCGTTCGGCTTTGCCCGAATCAATTGGTACATGGAAGGGTGTTGAACACACCTACGGATCGCAGCCTTCAAGGACACGGCTTTATACGACCCGACGGAATTGATGGCATGCCGCCTGCGGGCAATAGCGGAGGCTGAGCACATCGTCCGGAAGCAGCGCGAGGCTGCTATGAGGAGGAAGGACGACAAGGGGCAGCACAAAAGTTCCGACATGAGGAATTCAACGTGGGAGACACGGTCTTGTTATACGTCCCGAGCATCCCGGTGGGGGTGTCTGCGAAGTTGTACGAAAAGTGGCAGGGGCCGTATCAGGTGGTGCAGCAAACCGCGGCATACAACTACAAAATCCGCCATCAGCGAACGCCACAAGAGCAGATCGTGCATGTACGACGGCTGGTCAAGTTCTCACCGTTTCTATTGGATTACGAGACGGACGCGCAGGCACTGGCGCGCACGACGGATGACTGGGGCAACCCGACACCTTTGCTTACTCGTTCGCAGCGTGCGGAGGAGCTGGCGAGGTTGAGGGACCAGCTCCTGTACGAACCGGAAGAAGAGGGAAACAAAGATTATGGGATGCAATTAAGGAGCTGGAAACGGGCTCTCACGAACGAGGATCCAGGAGACAGCGCCAGGAAGGCGGGGGCGCCAACGGCAAGGAGGAAACTAAGGAGCGGAAGGAGGAGCCGGAGGGCTCGGAGGGAGTGCTACGACAGGAAACAAAGGAGGAGGGGAGGGAGGAGAAGGAGAAGCAGCGGGCACAGACGGCCCGTCCGAGACCACCACCAGAGGGAGGGGACGGAGGTGGATCGCGTCCACAGTCAGAGAAGTGGTTGGACGACCCGACCAAGATAGATAAAATCCGCTGGAGAGTCGGCAAGTATTACTTGATGCGACCGGCGGACAGATAGGTCTCGGATGATACGCTGGATGACTTCTATGTCATGCGGATATTGAGGGTCGGAGGACGTACGAGGTCCAAGGCGGCGGCGGGCATTGCCCCAGTAATGCAGGTCCGGAGGAGCGATGATGGGACTAACATGGAGAAGGACCGTCGGTTCAGTCCAGTTTTTTTGGAGAACTGGGGGCAGAAACGGGAGACTTGGGATGTCAGCATCCAGTTGGATGACAAGGACCACACGCCCTATACGGTGCAATCACGACCTAGGGAGGTTCTGGACATACCTTTTGACCTCACGGACGAGCGACGAATCCCCACGTTCATCTGGGATGAGGTAGAGGAGAGAGGCTGGCCCTTTGAGATTATCGGGGCACCACCGGCAAAGGTGGGATCGAGGGGAAGGAAGCGTCCCTCGGGGCCGGAGCGGAGGACGAGGAGGGGGAGGGGGAGGAGATGAGAGAGAGAGAGAGAGAGAGAGAGAGAGAGAGAAAGAAAGGAAGAGAGAGACGAGAAGTGAGTGGGAAAGAGAAGAATGAAAAGATAAGAAGATGACCGAAACCGGGGTGGTCTGCCCAGGGGAAGCGGCTGAGGATACCCGTGGATCGCTTGATCCTAAAAGTGTATGGTATACACTTGGTTCGCGCAGGAGCGCAAGGGCTCGGACCTCATCGTCTAAACGGGAATCGGGAAAAATCAACCTTTTGGAAAATGATTGGCTATGTACAGAAACCACGATACTAATCGTGAACTTTCATGTGCTGGTTATCGACAGCACATGAAAAATGCGCGACACACACATGCAAGGGCCATGACACTAATTGTATTCTTTCATGTGCTGGCGAAGACGAACACATGAAATTACACGACAATTA